>PISW01004158.1:22626-159351 GCA_004023785.1 Mungos mungo | reverse complement strand
AGATGGCACCCGGCTGGGCCTGACTCCCACACCCAGAGGAGCACCGCCCCGCGGAGTTCACGGCCCTGGGCTCCGCCTGGGCCCCCGAAACCCCTGCCGTCCCCGCCTGCAGAGGCGCAGCCACTAGAGGCCGTGCAGCCGGCCCTGGCCTGGTGCCAACCAGGTGGAAACGCCAGGCTCTTCTGGTCCAACCAGGAGGCTGCACCCCTGCACAGCTCCGCACTGCACGCCCCCCCAGAGCAGCGGCCTTTGTGGGGGACCAGGCCCCCCGATCTGTGGCTGTAGGGCAGCCAGAGCTGCTCCCCTGCAGGAGGACCCTCGTCCCGGGGCTGGGAGCTGCCCCTGTCATGCGTGTGCATCCGGGCCCTGGACCGCCGCACACTCCCCGGGGTCCTGCAGGAAACCTTTTATTTTAAAGTTTGCACCTCGAGGGGCATGTGGGGGTTCAGTTGGGTGAGCATCGGACTCTTGACCTCGGCTCAGGTCAGGATCTCTCGGTTTGTGAGTTCCAGCCCCGTGCTGGGCTCTGTGCCCCCGGCTCAGAGCCTCCTCGGGATTCTCTGTCTCCCTCCCTCTCTGCCCCTCCCCCTCATGCATACACACCAACTCTCGCTCACGCGCTCTCTCAAAATAAATAAGTAAACTTAAAAAAATATTTAAAATCTGCACCTAGTAAACCCCCTTCTTTGGCTCACCCCCAAGTTCTGGGGGCCGCACGGCCTGTAACCGCAGCTCCGGGGTCACGGCCCCGTAGCTTTGTCTTGTGCTGTTGCTTTGGGGTCAAGCGTGCCCCTTCCCAGGCCCCGGAAACCAGATCTGTCTTCCTCCCAGCCTCGCGCCTTTTCCAGAATGTCACGTAAATGGAGCCTCCCACGGTGCCACCTCCTGAGTGGGGATTCTGTCACCGCGGCGCTCACAACGGTCCGCGCCGCCGCCTGAATCAATGGCTCGTTCCTCCTTTTATGGAGGGTTCTGTCGGAAGTTTGGACCCTGTCTGTGTGTCCGTTTGCCGGGGGAGGGGCATCTGGGTTGTTTCCGGTGTTGAGCGATTACAAGCGGACCTGCTCCTGCCCTGGGACCGGGATGCGGCGTGACACACGTGTCCGCTTCTCCGCAGCCAGGGCTCCGGAGCCAGGCGCTGGGGCCCGGGAGGCGTGTTCAACGTTTGGGGAACTTGCCGAGCTTTCCCCAGGCGGACGCGCCACCTGGGACGTCCAGGCGCCCTGCGGCCGGCGGCACCTGCTGTTGCAGGTCTGGGTTTTATTTTCATGTAGCCGTGGGGGGGGGGGCGTGTCTTGGGATCCTGGGGTTGGTTTGCGTCTCCCTAACGATCGGTGATGTGGCGCGTCTGACCGCTCGGTCGGCCCCTGTGCGCCTTCTCTGACAACGTGTCTGTTTCGGTTCTGTGCCCAGTTTTTAAGTTGACTTGTTTTCTTATTGAATTTTGAGAGTTTTCAACACCACACACAAGTCCTCTGTGAAGACGTCACCGAGCGAACAGCTGTGATTCTGACAGCGTCCACCTCACCAGACGTCCTAAGGAACCATACTCCTGGCGTTGTCTCTAGGAATTCACAGAGATCTCCTTCCCCGGGATCTTGCATCATTATCATTTTATTTTTCATCTTCAGGCTTATGATCTGTTTTGAGTTCATTTTTCTACAGGGAGAGATACGGGCGCTTTTCTCACATGTTCACATCCAGATGGTCGGTACCACTCGAGAAAAGGTGATCTTCTCTGCACTCAAGTTTTCTCGCGCCTTCCTACATCAAAAGTCACCTGGCCTGCCGTGCGGGGCTCTGGCCTGACCTTCCTCCATCCGTGTGTCTGCACCGTCCCCGCCCCCAGCCTGCCTGCAGCGCCGCAGCCCTATGGTGGTGGTGGCCACCCAGCGCGCCTCCTCCATGCCCCAGGTTCTCTCCCAGCCCCGCTTTGCTACTCTGGTTCCTGCTCTCTACGTACATTTTAGAACCAGCTTCTCAGCACCTGCAGAAACGCCCTCAGGGGTTTTGCTTCAAGTTGGGTCAGTGTATCGATCGGTGTGGGGAGACTTGGCCTCTGGACACCGAGGCATCTGGTCCCCAAGTGCAATGCAGCCTCTGTTCGGTCAGGTCCGCTTTGCCGCCGTCAGTGCTGCCTCCGGCAACAGATCCTGACGCGTCTGGTTAGGTCACACCTAAGTATGCATGTTTTCGGAACTATCGCACATGGACTTTTAACATCTTTTCTATTTCCAGTTGTTGACGGCCAACACAGAGAAATGTGAGTGGGCTGTGCGCTGACGTGCGTCTGTGGCCGTGGTAAACACACTTATTAATTCTATAAATTTTTTGTAGGTTCCCTGGGGTTTTCTGTGCCGACAGCCCTGTCGTCGGTGAATAGAGAAAGTTTCGTTTCATCCTGTCCTATCTGTACGCCTGTGATTTCCTTTTATTGCCTTATTGCGCTGGCTGTGGCTTCTGATATATAATCAGAGCGGAAGAGAAAACTTCCTGGCCTTGTTCTGGATCTTGGAGAGAAAGTCTTTGTGCTTTATAATTAACCACGAAGTTTTTAGTTTAAGTTTTTAATAGATGCTCTTTATCAGATTGAAAAAAACTCCCTTCTGTTCCTAGTTTGCTGGGGGTTTTTATCATGAATGGATGCTGAATTTTGTCCAACGCTTTTTCTCCATCTATTGGTGTGATCGTGTGATTTTTCTTCCTTCGTACAGTGAATTCCATTGATTAGTTTTTTGTTGTGGCGAAGTGTATATAACATAACATTTACCCTTTCAGCCATTTTTAAGTGTCCCGTTCAGGGCACTGAGCACATCCCCACGTCGGTGTGACTGTCCCCAGATGACTGTCCTCAGGTCGCCTCCATCTTCCCAGACGAGAGCTCCGTCCTCGGGAAGCCCCACCCCCCACGCCCCCCACGCCTGCCTCGCCCCTGCGTCCCCTGCTTTCTGTCTCCTCGGACACAACTGCTTCAGGCGCCTTGTGTCGGTGGAAAAACGTTGACTCGTTTTTAACGTTGAACCAGACTCACAGCTCTTTTTTTTTTTTTTTCATTTTCATTTAAATTCTAGTTAGTTAACGTGAGCGCAACACTGGTGTCAGGAGTAGAACCCCGTGATCCATCGCTTACCCGCGGCACCGCGCGCTCGTCCCCACAAGCACCCTGCTTACTGCCCATCCCCCACCCGGCCCATCCCCCACCTCCCTCCGTCAGCCTCAGTTTATTCTCTGCATTTAAGTCTCTTGTGCTCTTCCTCCCCCCTTCCCATGTGTCCATCTGTTTTATTGCTTAAACTCCATACGTGGGTGAGATCATGAGGCGTTTGTCTCTCTCTGACTGACTTTGCTCAGCATAGTTCGCTCTAGGTCCGTCCCTGTCACTGCAAGTGGCAAGATTTCATTCCTCCCGATGCTGAGTAACAGTGCATGGGACACACCCACGGCCTCCCCCTCATTCTGTCGGCCGTCGGTGGACATCTGGGCCCCCCCCATGGTTCGGCTGCTGCCGAGGGCGCCGCTGTGAACATCGCGGTGCGTGCGCCCCCTCCAGTCCGCCCCCTGTGTCCTTTGCCTGCACCCCTGGTCTGGTGGACCCCGCCCCGCGCGTCTAGCACCCACCCCCCTGGTCGCGGCGTGTACGTTACCGGATCGGATTTGTGGACGCTTGGTGGGGAATCTTTGTGTGTCTGCTCCTGAGCCCCCTTGGTCTGTCGCTCCGGTTCCTCGTGTCCCTTTGTCCGGCACTGGCCTCAGGACAACGCCGGGTTCCTAACGCCATCTGGGGGTTCGCGCTCCTCTCATAGTTCCCGAAAGAGATTCTGTGGATTTTGTGTTATTTCTTCGTTAAAGGTTTGGTAGAATCTTTTGGTGAGTCTGTCTGGGCCTGGAGTTCTGTGGGACGGATTCTAGCCACGAATTCAGTGCCTTTTACAGGTACGGAGAGGGCTCCGTGACGCGTTTCTTCCCACGTTTTGGCAACTTGTGTCTTTCAAGGAATTGGTCTGTTTGCTCTGAGTGGCCAAGCTTGGGGCGCGGGGCTTGGGGCGCGGTGTCACCACATCGGATGCATGGGTGTGTAACAGTGCCTTGCTTTTTCTTTTTTTTTTATTTTTTTTAATGTTTTATTTATTTTTGATACAGAGGAGACAGAGCATGAGAGGGGGAGAGTTAGAGAGAGGGGGAGACACAGAACCGGAAGCAGGCTCCAGGCTCTGAGCTAGCTGTCAGCACAGAGCCTGACGCGGGGCTCGAACCCACGAACGTGAGATCTGACCTGAGCCAAAGTCGGAGGCTTAACCGACTGAGCCCCCCAGGCGCCCTGCCTTGCTTCTTCTATTCCCGGTACCGGTGGTCTGTGTACTTCCTTCCCCCCTCTGGTCGTATGGCTAAGACTTCACTCGTATTATTACCTTTTTGAGTTAACCGGCTTCGTTCATTTTTTCCGTTGTCTTCCTGCTTTTAGTTTTATTTATTTATGTTCCGTCTTCATTTCCTTTCTGTACTTGGTCTGGATTTAATTTCTTCTTAGCTTCCTCGGCTTCTTAAGGGGGAAGCTTAGACTGTTGATTCAGGGTCTTTATTCTTTTGCGGTTTAAACGTTTAATGCTATAGATTCCCTCCCAAATGCTGCTTTCATATCATTTCAGAATCTGCGAAATGGATTCTAATTCAGTCCAAGATGTTTTCTCATTTCTCCTGACACCCCCTCTCCTCTTCGGACTGTCTAGAATCACGTTGTTCAATGTCCAAACGTTTGGGAACTTTCCAGACAGCGCTTTGTCGCTGATGTGTAGTTCCACGTGTTTAGAGAACATGCTTGTGTCATCTCGGTTCCCGGCGGGGTTCAGGTCGCCCACCGGCTGGAGCCGGTCCAAGCGGGTGAGTGACGCGGGCGCCTTGCCGGGCACGGGCTCTGCCGCCGGGTCACGCTCCGAGGGTTGGTACAGTGTATTATTTAGTTCCAAAAGTTCCATTGGTTCTTTCCATTCAGTTCAAGGAAGTCGCTGCACCCCAAGCAGCGTGGTTCCAACCCCTGCCTTCGCGCCCTGGTCCGGAAACGCCAGCTTCTGAGTCTTTCCGCGGGCCGCCTGCACGTCTTCCCCGTGAGAGCCCGTCCTGTTTTCCTGGTTCTGTCAGTACCCAGTCATCTTGGACCGCTTTCTGAGCACTTAGAATATTGCCATGGTATTCTGGGTGGTTTGGAACTCTCTGGAAAGTGTCGATGTTTTCTGTTGAGTCTCGTCTTTGGTCCGGGAGCCCGTGGAGCTGTCCGGTGGCAGCTTCGGGGAGCGTTCCGTCTGCGTGCCACCCCCCCCACCCGCTGTGCGCACCCTTCAGGGCGGAGTCCCGGTCCTTGGAGGTGGTTTATGTCACAGGTCAGGGGAGCCGCAGGGTTTGTGTTGATTCGTGCAAGAATTGGGGGGTCCCCTTTCCCCGCTGTCTCCTTGCAGAGACTTCCTCCACGCTCTGTGGTTTCCGGAGATCCTTTCCTTAGTCCTCTGACTGGGACGCGGGAACTCCGTTTTATCCCTCACTGACTCTCGCGGGTGCACCGTCCGTGCCGGTTCCCGTAAGGGCTGCTCTGGGCCGTGATCGCGCGTCCGGGAGCCGTCAAAGTCTGACGAAAATCCACAAGGCACCCGTTCCCGCCGGGCACTGCCCACTGCCCGCCGCTCACCTGCAGGTCTGTTTTAACTGATTGCTTGGTTCTTATCAATGGGCCACGTTTCCTGTTTCTTTGCATATCTGGTAATTGTCTCCACTGGGCCCTGCAGAGGCTCTGTTGTCTTCTGCAGAGGGCCGTTCGCGCATTAGGGGCGTCTTGGTTGCAGACTGATCGTCCTGGTCCACACCTCGTCCGTGCAGCTCTACGGAAAACCCGAGCCCTTCTAACGTGGGAGGACCCCGCTCTGGACTCCTGTCCCTTGGGAGTCTTGGGGTGTGTTTGGAGGCTTAGTGAGGTGAGCTCCGGGGCTCGGCGCTCGCTCCTGAGGCGCGGGCTTGCTGGCATGGCGCCAGGGCCCCCACCCCACCCCACCCAGCGCCGCCAGAGGGTCGCCGCCTCCCGTAAGGCTGTGTACTCAGCCTGCCAGCCCGGAAGCCACGGAGAGCCCCTCACAGGCGTCTGGGGACCCCCACCACGCAGGACGCCCCCCTCAAACGCCTTCTCTGCTCCTGTGGCCCCCGGTTTCTGAGGGCTGCCTTCTGGAACAGCCCTGCTGCATGCAGTCCCCCGACTCCTAATGTTCCAGTGGGGAAATACCCCAGGAGGAGGGACGTGTGACCGTGGGGCTCACCTCCAGAGCCTCCCTGCCCTGGGCCGCCACTGTCTACACCGCTGACCGCCCAGTGTCTGAACACCACTGCCCGACGCACCGTGTGCAATCTCACCGCTGTTTGTGACAGCTGAGTGAGCCCAGCGCCCCACGTGGGACGCATCCCAGGAGTTTAAACACTGCCTGCTTTCAAAAACATCCAGGCAGCTTATGATGGAAGACTTGGGTTCAAAGGAATTGTTAAAACAAAGTTACCAAAGAACCTAACAAAGAAACCTCGTTATCCTAGAGACGGGCGGGGAGCGCAGCCACTGTGCTACAGTAAATCTTCCCGGAAGCTTATGAAAGAGGGACAGTATTTGGACTTCAACATTTTTAGCTCATTGTCGGCTAAAAGGTGATTTTATTGTAAAGTTCAGTAACTCTCCCGTGACATATCTAAAGGTTAAGAGATTCTTCAGTGACTTTTGGCCTCTTATAACTCAAAAACACTTCCTCTATTTAAAAAAAAAAAAAAGACTTTTTCAGTCTCTTGAAGTTCAGAGTCCTGGGGCCGGAGCCGTCCCTGCTGGATCGGCAGCCGCTCACGGCAGGCGGAGCCGGGGCGCATACGTCCCTGGAGGCTTGGGGATCGCAGGGCCGTGGCTCCCGGGGCTCAGCCGGAGTGGAAGTGCGTCTGAGTCATGTCACCCGGGAGCCCCGAGCATCGGGACGTCCAGGACGCGCCGAAGATGAGCTCATCCGTAGCCCTCCAGGCGCTGCGCCCAGCAGGATGTGCACAGCCGGAAACTGCTGAGGGTCACTATTTATTGCCTGGGCAGAGGGAGAAGCGGTCGCCCCTGTCCTGACCCCATCCCAGGATCCACGGGTCCGGGTTTCCCTGGGCTCCTGTCAGCACCCCCCCGAAGGGAAGGGGCGCCAAGCGGGGGCAGGGAGCTTTCTGGCCCTCGTGGACACGCAGCTTAGCTCCCCCTCCTGGACAGTCCTGGGTGTGGGGGGCCCACAGCAGGGCCCCCCCTGAATCTGCCCCGCTGCCTGGGGGGAGGGCAGGGTAAGCCCTGGAAAAGCATTTAGACTTCTTCGAAACTGGCTTCTGGTGAACCTGACTCTGGTGGCCTCCGGGCGGTCCGCCCATCTTCCCCTGTGGCGGGCACCATGGGGGGGATGGGGGATGCCAGGCGGGAGGCGGGGTCATGAGACGGTGCAGACAGGAGCACCCTGGGAGCGAGGCGACGAGCGACTGGGTCGTGGCCAGGCCTGTGTGGCGCTGGTGGCGGTGCCCCCGGGCGGCAGGGAGGAACATGGCCCCTCTGTCCCCCATGGGCCAGCACGAGGCCCAGCCCCGAGGCCCGTTTTGCTGAGGCCAGCTGCCCTCCCGGGTGACTTGAGCCCACCTGGGGGCCACCCACTCTGCCTTGGTGCTCGGTGCTGGGTGCTCGGTGGTTTGAGGAGGAGCAGGGCACTTGCCACAGCCAGGCCGGGGGCTTGAGGGGCCCGGGTCTCCTGGGGGCCCTTTTTGCCCTCAGAGGCTCAGAAGACTGGGACAAGGTACGAGCCAGCCCTGGCAGGAGGCGCGAGCGGTGACCTGGGACGTGCCCCCCGGCTGAAGGACGCTGCTCTGGGAGGGCCGGGCGCCTCCCAGGACCCTGTCACCCGCGCCCCCATTGCCCCTGGAGCCCCCGCCGCCCGCGCCCACAGAACCCCCGTCGCCTGCGCCCCCGGAGCCCCCGTCGCCCGCAGAGCAGGCACAGACAGGCACCGGGCCTTCAGACACAGTGATCGCCGCTCAGCGTCCTGCGGTTCGTTTTCCTGACGGCTTGGCATCTCGTGTGTTAAAAACACCTACACTTCTGTCAGGTCTGGGGACCGGCTAGCAGCCGTCGGGTCGCGCCCAGTTCACCCCCGGGGCAGATACTCACGTCCGGAAAGGGCTCTACCCCCAAACACCTCTTCTGCTTCTGCCTGTCGTGAGGGCCACGGAAAGTGCCGTGGGTCTCGGGAGCCGTGGACGAGGACCCCGGGGTCGCGGTGGCACGGGGCCACAGACCGTGCTGCACACACCGTCCTGCCCTGTCACCGCTGTGGAGGTGTGGACAGGCCCCAGAGGAGGGCCCCTCCCGCCCCCTCCAGCTTCTGGTGGCCCCAGGTGTCCCTCCAGCCCCTGCCTGTGTCTTCACGTGGTGTCTCCTCTCTGTCTGTTATAGGGACACTTGTCACTGGACTTCGGGCCACCCTAATCCAGCACGATCTTGTCTCGGTGTCTTTAATTGCATCTGCAAAGGCCCTTTTTCCAAGTAAGGTCACACCCGCAGGTTCTGGGCGCCCCAGGGCCACAGTTCGTGGGCAGAGGCAGAAGGTGGGGCCAGGGCTGCCGGTTCCGGCCGGGGCCCCTGGTGCCCAGCCCACCGGGCCATCTTGCTCCCGGCTGAGGACACAGCACTCTGTCCCCCGAGCGCCTGACCGGTCCCCCAGGCCCAGGCGCCGGCCCCTTGGTAAATGCACGAGGAGGAACAGGAAGGATGGAGCGCTGAGCTCGGGCCCTCCGATGAGAGCGTCCCGATAGGGGCTGCGCTCGCTCGGCGGGTCTTCAGCTGAGGAAGTGGCTCTGCGCCCCCCCTCCCCGCAAGGACTCAGCCCCTGGTGGGGGCGGGGTGGGGCGTCGGGAGGGGACCACAGCTCAGGCATGCCAGGGCCCCTTTCGTCCGTCATCTCACGATAGTGACGCTGGGTGGGGGGGCTCGCTCAGCAAATCCGTCTTCCAGCCAAGGCAGCGGCTCCAGATGTGGCATCCGTGCACCCCCCACCGTCTCTGTCGCACCGGCCCTGAGTGCACCTCTCACCATTGGTGGCCCTGCCCCCTGCCCCAGGCAAGGGCCACACTCGAGACCCAGAAGGAGGAGCGCGGGGCGCGTGTGGCCTGTCTGCGGCACCTCGGGCGCTGTCGCCATGCCCACTCCCGCGACCCCCTGGGCTGCAGCCCCTGCCAGTGGCCCTGCTGCCCACACCGTGGCGAATCGTCCCGTCGCCGGAAGCTCTCCAGCAGGCGGCTCCAGGGCGCTGACCGGCCCCTGTCTGTGCGGAGCCCCTCGCTCAGGTGGTGCTCATGGCCACACAGGGGACAGGCACCTGTGACAGCCCGGCTGGCCAGGGCCAGGAGAGTGTTATGTCTGTGACTCTGGGGTCCGTCCTTGTGCCCAAGCCCATAGCACTTAGCCCACCTGCAGGTCACTGAGCCTGGTCAGCCACCGTGAAGGCCAGAGGGACAGGCGTGCAGAGCAGGTCTGGGCTGAAGTCTGGGACCGGCACCCGGACGGCTCCGATGTGCCGGGGGAGCTGGAGGGCGGGCGTGGATGCCGGACCGTGGTCAGGAGATCGGCCCGAGGGCAGGCTGGCAATGAGGGGGGCCAGGGGTGAGGCTCCCTGGCTCCCTTCAGCCAGGGGCACGGGTGCCCTTGCCACCCGAGAGAGCTTGCCGCCCCGGAACAGCAGGGCTCCAACTGGCTCCGCCCCGAGCCTCCAGTCCCCTGCTCCATCCACTGCCTGGGCCTCCGTGGCTCTCAGAAGGCCGAGGGACCTTCTGCCCTGCCCCCACCCCAGGGCTTGACCGGACAGGAGCCACGTTCCCCCAAGACTCAGCCGGGTCAGCAGCGCGGGTGCCATGCCCACTGGACGCCTCCTCCCAGCCCAGGCGGGTGCCTGGCTTGGCATGTAAACCACTTAGAACCACTTTCGGCCGTTTCTGGGGCACCTCCTGCTGAGTTTTAGTGGAATCCTTCCCGGACCTTTGTGACTAATTCACAAGATGGATGAGGCCTCTGTGGTCGACTGCCCCACACTTGCCCTGACCTTGTGAGCCAGGGGCCCCCGGCGGCTCAGGCCCCCACTCTCAGGATTTTCACTTCCATCAGCCACACATGAGACGTGGGTTCGTTCCTCCTGCCCTGGAGAAACGGCGGCTGTTGGAGAAGGAGCCCAGAAGGCCGTGCTCTTTATGAAGGAAACACCAGAGGTGCCTGGCCCGTAGGTCCGAGGAGACAGAGCTGCAGTCTCCCGTCCCTCTGCATCCCGGGTCCCACCCGTGAGATAGAGCCGATGTCCCCGCCCCCTGCACGCGGGCCCCCGGGGACCCAGCTGTGCCCTGCGGTCGGGCCGTCGGTGCCCAGGCACACTCACAAGCATCGAGGGCTTTCTTCATTATTTTGCTGGTTTGGGGCCACGTGGTGCCCTGTCCCTCACTGACGGGGCCAGGAGGCTGCAGCTGGTCCTTCACTCGGCCTCGTGTGGGGCCCTCCCGCGGGTCCCTGAGTCCAGCCAGGAGGCCGGCTGCGCGGACGGGGCGGGCTGCAGGGCTGGGCTCTGGCGCTCGGCTCGGGCACAAGGCAGGGACACGAGGGTCTTGGTCTGCCCTGTGTTTGTTCACTGGTCCAAGAGACCATCTGGTCCAGATGGGAAGCCAGGCGCAGTCACGTCGTCCCCCCTGGGGACCCGTGCCTGAGAGCTGCCGTGGTCCCCACCCCCCTCAGACTTGTCACTGAGGACAGCCCCCTCTCGGCGGCCTGTGCATTGTCTCCCGGCCAGCGCGGCGCCTGAGCGCATCACATTCCGGGACGTCCACACGTCAGGAGGCAGCAGGGTCCCAGCCCGGAGTGTCCTCGGACAGGCGACTCCGAGGGCCGCAGCGCCGTGGGGCGTGAACAGCTGGCCGCTGCCACCGAAAATAAGCGAGGTTGTCACTGTGGGGAAGCGCAGCCTCCTGCCCCGAGACAGAGCCAGCTCTGGGCTGCAAGGGGCCACCGGTGCTCAGGAGGACACTGAGGAGCCACTGCACGTGGCTGCTGGGCGCGGCTCCGAGCCCTGGGCTGGCGGTGGGCGGCTGTCATGGGCAGCTGGACAAGGATTCCCACAGGACGTGTGTCAGGGTGGCTGGAGGGAGAGGCTCAGACTGGGAGTCCTGTACCCTGACGGCTTCACAGCGCGTGGCCCCAGGCCCGGAATCCACCCGAACAGCTGGTGGCTGGGCCTCGGTCGGGCCCCTGAGGCCAACAGGGCGGGCAGGCGTGGGTTCCCGAGAAGCAGGCTGAGTTCATTCGAAAGGGACCTGGGTCCTCCCGAGGGGTCTGAGGAGAGATGCTGTCCCAGACCAGCGGGGCACAGAGCAGCCGTGTGCCGTGTCCTGGGCCCCTGGTTGTGTGACCAGGGCAGGGCCGAGCCAGCACCCACCCCCGTGCTACTCACTGGGCAGCAAACGGTGCCAGGCCCAGCACAGCCCTGGGACTCCCGGAAGCCGCGTCCTGTAAGGGCCCAGACGGGGCCAGTCTGGCTCTTTGCCCCCCTCCCAGGGCTCCCTGTGAGGATGAGGAAGAGCGATGATGACTTATGAGCAGTGTGGGCTAGAGCACCAGGAGGACTTCCTGGAGGAGGGCTGAGCAGCTTCTAAGTCTGGGGAAGTGGGTGGACTACTGTGCCCTGTATGCTCCTGGCACCCAAGCTTTGGTGCAGCAGAAGGGAGGCTTGGGCTCCTCGTGCCCGCCCCCCGCCCCGGCCCCGGCCCCACAGACACCTACATTCCCCCACTTGTTCTGCTGGCCCGGGGTTGCCTCCTCCATGAAGCCCTCCACCCCTCACCCTCACCATCCCTGTGCTCTGCTTTCTCAGCGAGTAACAGGGGCAGAGGCCGGCATGGGGTCAGCAGGCTACCAAAGTTCACCTCGACGGACAGACGGACGCCCCAGCCGTGCGTGAGCCAAGCTGCCGTTCTCAACCGTCCGCTCTTGCAGGTTTCTACTGCCAGATTTCTAAAAATGGCAGAGAGCTCGTTTCTCAACATCCCCTCTGCAAACCTGTTTCTGTTTCAGTAAAAATTGAAGCCCTTTGTGGCTTTAGTTGCCCGCCAGCCCTCAGACCCCACTTCCACGTGGGGCCGGCCGGGCGCTCCGCAGAAGGCGGAAGATGCGTCTGCATGTGGACGTCAGCCTCCGTGTGCGAGTCTTGCTCAGACAGAGAAAGGGGAAAAAGGAATGTGCTGGAAGGTGCGCTGGCTCTGAGCCGTGCTCCCTGCCGGGGGTCACAGACCAGCTGGGCGCTCGGCCACCCCGGGCCGGCCTCCGCGGGGCACTAGCGGCCATCGCCTGTGCCCAGGACTGGGGGCTTCCCAGTGTGAGGCTTCGGCGCTAAAACAGGCATCTCAGGCAAACAGGGCCGGTGCCCCTGCCCAGTGCCAGGGAGGGTGCCCACGCTGCAGCTTGTTGGGCAGAGAAGGTTTAGGGTTGAGGTCTTAGTTGATTTGGGGACACTGCCCTGGCAGACTGTGGGGCTTGATGATGAATGCTGAGACCCCCTGCACTGGCCCCAACGTCAGGCCCCCCCGCCCTCGGGCCCAGGAGGCCCCACCCCCACATCACAGCGCTGTCCCCTCCTAGGCGGGGGAGGGCAGGCTCTCCCCCAGCAACCTGCGTCTTTGTGGGAGGGCCCAATCGTCTGATGGGGAGGGGGGGTCAGTGCAGGCAGGATGTGGTTGGTGAGGGTGAGGCCCGGGGATGGGGAGCCTAAGCCTCGGGCGCTCAGGAAGCTGGCAGGGGATGTGGGGAGACGGGTGGGCAGCCTCCTCCTCAGCTCCGCAGAGGCCTTTGGTCCCTTCAGGGGCCTCTGGAGCCATCAGCCGGGACACATCGGATCCTGCACCGTCTGCGCCGGGGCTGGGGGCCTGGGGTCAGAGGCGGACCCGCGCCCCTCCCCAGTCAGGCGGACTTAACAGACGGGGCTGTGCGGCATCGTCAGAGAGATGGAGCCCAGACGGCGGGGCTGGGGAGGGGGCCCCGGGTCCACGGCGGGAGCACGGCTCCCGGGACGCCGTCAGGCTGGGCCGGCCCCGCTGTTGACACCGAGGCACCAGGCAGCTCCTGGCTTAGCTCTGAACACTCTGCTGCCGCGCCCGTTTCAGATGAAATCGGATGTGTCCCGAGGAAGCTGGCCCCCTGTGCCGCTTCTGTGAACGGCGCCCAGGAGACTTAGGCACAAACAAGCCGTCTGTAAACGAGGAAGGGAGCGGGGACGGCGGCTGTGACAGCTGTGCCCCGGCAACCCCGCGGCCCCGTGCTTATTGGGAGTGTGTTCACTCCAAGCCCCGCTCGTTGGTGATCGGAAGTGATCTCCTGAGAAAGACGGACCCTGCTCAGGCAGGTATGTTGTGGTTGATCCGACATAAGCAGTAAGTCTATATAAACAGGTGGTCTCTGGGGAAGCGGAGAAGTCGACACCGAAGGGGGAGGCGGTGCCCCCCCCAGGGAGGTGGGCCTTCCCGGCTGCCCGCCTCCCGTGTCGTAAATCAACCGCTTCCCCAGCGAGACTTACAGTGATTATTTTCCTAAAGCTATATTAATCCTTTATAATCATTGTCTAGTTCTGGGCACTGGTTTTCTCCCATAACCACAGCTTTTGGGTCATGCCGTTGGGAGGGGTGGCCACACGTGGGTGGGGACGGCTGTGGCACGAGGGGCTAAGGGGACCCAGAAGCAGTTTCCAAACGTCTGAAGGGCGTGATGGAATTCTGCCCGGAGCCAGCGCTTCCCCGTGTCCACCGCTCAGCCTCTTCCAGAAGGTCATGGACTTGGGGCCACGTGGTGTGGACCCTGCTCAGATTGGCTTCTCTCGCTCGGGAGTCCGCGTTTCAGCTTTTGTGTTTTCAGCGCCTGGCAGCTGGGGTCCCGTCAGCCCTGAGTCGTGCCCCGCCGTCTGGGTGGCCCCCGGCTCGTGTGCCCGTCACCCTCCGAGGGCATCTTGGGTGCTGCTGAGCTTTGCAGATTGTGGCAACGCCGCCGTGGACATCCGTGTGCAGGCTGTTGTGTGGACGGAAGGTTTCAGCTCCTCCGGGTGAACGGAAGGGGTGTGTTCGCTGGATCCACGGCGGGAGGTGTTTCTCCTGTAAGAAACCAGCAGCACCTTCCGCCGTGACCAGACCTGGGGCAGTCCTGCGGGCAGCGAAGGGGCGCGTGTGCCCGGCCGCCCCACCGCCCGGTCTGCTTCTACTTCGCCGCGGACTGCATCTCCTCGTCCCCACTGGCGACCCCTCGGCCCCGCGCCGGGCCCCTTTCCACAGGCTGCCTCGCCATCTGCGGCTCTTCTGTGCTGAGGGGTCCCTTCAGATCCCTCGCCCATTGGGGGGGTGTTTGTTTTCTGGTTGAGTTCTTTGTACATTTTGGAGTTTTCTTCCAATTTTTCTCATTGTGGTAGAGTCCCCGTGAACTGTACCTTCTTGACCATCTCTGTGAGCACAGGGGCTGGCCCGAAGCATAGTCACGCTCCCGTGCAGCCTTGACCGCTGTCTGCTCCGGGACCGTTCCCTCTCGCAAGCCTGACGCTGCCCCCGTCGGCCCCGCCGTCTGCTCTGTCTCCTTGACTTCGACTCCTCCAGGGACGTCCTAGAAGCAGCGTCAGAGTGTTGTCTTTTTCTGGCTGGCGTGTGTGGCTCAGCGTCGGGTCCTCGGGGCTCCCCGCGCGGTAGCAGGTGCCAGAATCACGCTCCAATGTGTGTACTGACGTTCACCGGCGCGTGGGCACCGGGCGGCTTCCACCCGCGGCTGCTGGGAACGCGGGTGTGCGAGTAGCTCTCTGACGCTGTTTTCGGCTCCTTAGGCGGATGTACCCAGAGTGGAATTACCGCGCCGCATGGCCGCTCTTTTCGTTAGTTTCTGAGGGCGCGCAGGCCGGTCTGCAGGAGGCTGCGCATGCGCGTCCACCTCCAAGCCGGGCGGCGGGCCAGCCCCTCGATGGCCAGGTCATGCAGCCTCGACAGGTCAGGCCTTTCTCAAAGGCGTGGATGCCTGGCTCCCGCTGACCGTCCGGGCTCAGAGCCAGCGCCGTGGCCCTCGGTCGGTGCCCGTGGCCACAGGAGCGCATCCCGATGCTGTCAGCTCCGTGTTCCGTGATGGACGGAAGGGGGAGCCGCCTGCATGTCCTGGGGGCACAGCCCGTCCACGGCCAAGTTCAGGGGAGGCCGGGGTCTGTGCCGGAGCCCCTCACAGCCCCCTCTGGTTTAAGAAAAGTAGGTCGAACAGGAGGCCTGAGCACCTCCCTCCTCACTCCCTCCAGCCCTCCTGCCCTTCCCTGGCCTGTGCCCGGCCTGGTGGGGTCACGGGGGTGGGGGGCCCGGGGACGGCCTTGACGGCTTGGTGAAAGGGACCTCTGGCGGCTTTCAGGTTCCAGAACGTTCTCTGATGAGAAGCCACCACAGGCGTCAGTAGTCTTGTCACTTTGCTGCAGAGGCGCGGCCCCCCAGGCGGTGCATCCTGGGAGCCGAGGAAAAGAGAACCCAAGGCTAACACACAGCCATGAATATTCACGCCTGCATTGGACTTGCAAATTCCGAGCAATTTAAGTGTCACAAACAGCGTGCGAATCTCTTCCCGGGAGAAGATCTGTCAGAGAAAATGAGTCTTGATCACCAGTCATAGCCGGGAAGTGGCCTCAGTCTTCGGCAAGATGGCCGGAGGCGCCTTGGGAGTCACGGCTCTGGGGGGACGTGGCTGGCGCTGGCTGGGGGGAGGGACCAGCTGGTTGCCGTGGGAGGCGGTTGGCGGACAGGCGTGCCCACACCCCTGCGTGCGGGGACAGCCGCCCCCCCGGGGCAGGGGGAGGCTCCCGTGTGGACCCCGTCCGCGTCCGTCCCAGCCCAGGTTAGGAAGGGAAGCTCAGGGCCGCCTCCAGACGAGGGGGACACCCCCCTGGGACAGCCACTCTCCTTGGGGAAGCTCTGAGCTGGGCGAGCCCGCGTTACTGGGATAAATGTGTCATTAGCGCATTATCTGGGTGAGGTCCTGGGGCAGGATCGGGAGGCCTCACACCACTAACTACAGCTGTAAGAGCTAACTCTGGGGGCCCCGGGGTGGCTCAGTGGGTTGAGCGTCATGATCCCGTGGCGTGTGGGTTTGAGCCCCGCGTCGGGCTCTGCGCTGACCTCCCAGATCCTGCCTGGGATCCTCTGTCCCTCTCTCTGCCCCTCCCCCCCACACACTTGCTCTCTCTCAAAAATAAATAAGGATTTTTTTTTAAAGAGAGCTCACTCTGACCTTCTGGGCTGGGGGCTCCTTGGACCGTCCCCATTTACAGATCGGGAGACTGGGGCTGCGCATGGGGGAGCCACTTGGTCAGACACACAGCCAAGACGGCCCTGGAACGGGTCTGTCCCGAGTCAGGTCTGGGCTGCTGCCCCCTGGGGCCCCCGCCCGCGCCCCAGCAAACTGGCCTCAGGCCTCAGCTACTTGCTGCAACTCAAGTCGTTTTTGAGGCCTGGGTGGGGGATGATGGGGCAAGAGAGGAGGGTGCCTTCTCTGGCTCACCCCACCAGCACCCTCCATCCCCCCCCCCACGCCCTGCCCACCTACAGAGCGGCGAGAAACAGATTCCTGCTGTTTGTCAGCCACAGGGGCCGTGGCTCTGGCTCACAGGAGCCGGGGCGCTGAGGCCGCTGGCCTCCTGTCTGCCGTTCACACTGGAAGCGTTTCAGGGGCCGGAGCGCCGGGCTCTGTCCCCACGCAGCCGACAGGTGGGGACAGCACAAACACACGTGCCGTCATAAACGGCCAAGCGCCGACCAAAGGAAGGTGAGCTGTCCCTCCAGCCTGCCCCGCGCCTACCTGGTGCTCCGGTGACCCCTGGACTCGGTCTGTGCCGGAGAGCTCGGCCTGCCCCCACCCGGAGCTCCCAACAGCCCTGCGCCCTGGCCAGCCCGGTCGGTTAGGCAGGCGCTGTGAGTGCAGCGGGCAGGGGAGGCGGGAATGCCGCGGCTGCGGTCCGCAGAGGCTGCTGGCGGCTCGGCCAGAGCCCCGCTCCCCAACCCAGTCCCAGATCTTACTGGAAACTCCCAAGGTAACAAGTGAGCCAGCTCTGTGTCTGGGACGAGCACCTTCCTAGGAAGGAGATAAAATTCCTTTCACGGGTGGAGGGGGGATGCGGGGGGAGCAGCCCCCCTGCACTGAGGACAGTGGCCCTGGGCCCAGGTGTGGCCCAGAGACCCGGCCCCTTGCTTCTGGCAGGCGCACAGCCAATGCGGGTGGTCCGTCCCCTCTGGCCGCTCCAGCAGGGACGGGGGACTTCGGGACAGCGGCCACGCGTGCCTCGAAACTGTGGAGGCCGCAGGTTCCGGCCAAGGGCGCCGGCAGATCCGGGTCACGACGGCTGCTTCCTGTGGTGTCTTCACGCCCTCGTGACCCCAAAGGCCTCACCTCCTAACACCATACCCTTGGGAGCCAGGATCCTGCATCTGAATTTGGGGGGACGCAGCATCCAGTCTGTGGAGGAGTCTCTCCCTCCGGGCAGCGCGAGGCGGGCGCACGAAGTGCCGGCATCAGTGCCGGAGGAGCTGTGCGGAGTGGAGGGGGCGGAGCCCGGCCGTGGGGTTCCCGGGTTCCCTCTGCCCCAGCCTGCGAGGCTGTGAGTGGAGGCGGGCAGCCCCCCTGGAGGGCAAACGGAAAAGGGGTCCCCCAAGAACTGGGGTTCCAACCGATCTCTGTTTCCTGGGGGGTCTGGTCCGCACGCCAGACCCGGAGCCCGTGTTTGACCACTGCCCTGGCCACTGAGCCCGGGCGTCCGGGCTGTGCACTGAGCAGAAGTGTGAACACGAAAGCCCCCGTGTTCACTGAGCAGGCAGTTTGTTCTGAAACATGTCCCCTCCGGGTTCGGGAGGCGGGATCGGCTCAGAATCTGGGGGCACCGCGACGAAGGCAGGAGGCCGAGGCCCCCAAGGCCCTCACCATCCGGAGGCGTTTCCTGGTCAAAGTGACATCCTGGGTTCTGTGGGAGCCCGTGGCAAAGCAGCAGCCCAGGGAAGCCGAGGGCCCACACGCTCACATGCACGCAGCAGCACACGTGCACACACGCATATGCACACCCACCCAGTAACACGCGTGCACACACATGCACATGTGCGCGTGCCCAGAAACACACATGCACACGCACATATTCACAGCACGCGTACACATAGACACACGCACACACACAGAAACACTCACATACCCGTGCACGCGTAGACACACAAGTGCACGTGACAGCCAGCCAGCTGAAGCAGGGGTGGAGGGAGGCTCCCACGTCCACATCGGCAGACCGCAGCGCCCTTGAAGGACCCAGGCCCGCCCGCCCCGCTCCGGGCTCCCCTGCGCGGGGCCCACGTCTGTTTTCACATTTGACTTTCATCCACCATCGAGGAGCCAGCTCTCCTCCTGCCACGTTTAATTACACGCGGCTGCTTTTCCAAGAAGTCGGACCATAGGTCATGCTCACCGATGAGTTTCTCTTTACAGGGAGCACAACTGGGAGGAAACCGCCCTGTGCCCTCCTCGCACCGCGGGCCCTGGCTCTCCACATGCAGGTGCCGCCTGAGTTTGCTTTACAAGACCAGTCCCCGCCTTCTGGGATGGGACAGCTGGTCACCCGGACACGCCCCCCCTGCCTTCTCGGGTCAGCCCCTGGGGCGGGCCACATGTTACTTACACAAGGGGTGTTTCTCTCCAAAGAGAGGCTGTAGCGGTGGGGCAGATACGTTAGAAATACTGGGGTGCCTGGCTGGCTCAGTCAGTTAAGTGTCCAACTCGTGATTTTGGCTCCGGTCATGATCTCACAGTTGTGAGATCAAGCCCCACACCGGGCTCTGCACTGAGCATGGAACCTGCTTAGGATTCTCTCTCTCCCTCTCTCTGACCCTACCCACCCCCTTCTCTCTCTAAAAGAAGAAGAAATACAGTACGTGGTCAGGCAGTGTATCAGCTAGCCTCTGCTGCGCAACAAAACAGTCCACACCTTGTTGGCTCACACAGTAGCACTGCTTGTGATTCTTGGGATGGGAACTGGGCTGGCCCAGCTGGTCTCAGCTGGGGTCACTTGCATGGCTTCTGTCATCTGCTGGCTGCACAGGCCTGGATGGTCCGAGACGGCCTCCATCACCTGTCTGCATCACTGCATGTCACAGCCAGGACCGGCAGGGGCTGGGCCCAGACTCCACATGCTCGCCACCAACCACATTGCAAAAGGTGTGCGTCCAGGGGCTCGGGAAACCATCAGCAGACTTCGAGGACCCTCCTCCATGGGGCAGGAGCTGGCAAGGGACCTCTTAGCCCAAGATGTCTAGGGAAGGGCTTGGCCCCTTGGTGATCCCGCAGGGCCAAGGCTGCCCGTGACGATTATTAGGAAGGGGGCTCTCAGGCCCCTGGGAGGTTCTGGGGATCGCAAGGTGCAGGCCATCACCACGACGTCCAGGGGCCAGCAGGCCACTTAGCAGCACGTGGGGGCTGGTGGCAGCCAGTCTGGGGACAGGACAGGCGCAGAGAGCCGGAACCAGGTGGGGGCTCACTCGAAAGCAGCCACATCGATCGGAGGTCTTCCAGCCGAGGGGGCGGCCCCCAGGCTGTTTACCCAGTCGGAGGAACGCTCCGTCTCCACTCCGCCCCCAGCTGGGCTGTGTTACCCTGCCGCCTCTGCGTTGGTGAGACTTCGTCTCGCTGCGGTCAAGTTCACTGGAGTAACAACGGACTATAGGCAGGAAGCAGAGACCTCGCGCACTGGCCATTATGCGGTGGCCACGTCGGCACTTCCTGTGCCCACTGGCGCGGCCGGAGCCACGGTCGGGCGAGTTGGGCTTGGAGGTGTGAGTGGGCGCCCCCAGCCCTCCGCCCTCACGCCGCCGCTCGGCTCCGGGCCACCATAATCAGATTTACGTACAGCAGGGACGGAGCGCTAATTCTCCTGGGCGGCGCGGAGATGAAGGGCACAGAGCAGATGTCCCCCGGAGCGCAGCGGCCACCCTGCCAGGGGACGGTGATTCGAAATTGGGAAGGAACAGGATATTTGCTAAACCGCCCACACGATTATGGGGCGAGAAAGCACTGACCGTTGTAGGGCCTCACGTCCATCTGCCTGTGACGCCGGGGACTTGGAGAACGGGGCTGGGGACAGTCCCCAGGCTGAGCCCTGGCTGGGCACTGCCCTCCTGGCCGCGTGGTGACAGGCAGTCGATGCTCCTGCCGGGGATTTCAGGCCCTCGGTGTAGGAGCCCGGCCTCTCCAGCCCCGCGCAGAGGCACAGCCGGGATCCCCTGAACTCCCGGGAAACCCCCCAGCGTCTGTGCACGGCCCCCTACCTCGCCCTGGGGTCTCGATCAAGACCAGGTCCCAGGTTTTCCTGGCGTGGGGCAGAGCCTTGACGCCTTGAACTCTGTCAAAGGCTCATGCCAAACTTCCAGAATGTTCTGTGCTCAGTGACTTGGCACCACTCTTGATCCCTGATTCAGATGAATTCCCCACATGGTAGGAAAATGCACACAAAGGCTTAGCAACCTGATCAGCTTGGCTCGTGTCTGCCCGGTGGGGGCGCCGCAGCTGGGCCCCGTCACAGCAAGAAAACGGTTCCATCACAGCGTGAGGTGCTGGGGTGGGGGGGTGACAGGAGCTGGGCGCACCCTGCACGGGCCCCAGTGCCCCTGTGTTAGGCGAGCGCTAAGGCCCCTTCCTGTCCTCATCCTGCCGGGCACAAAAGTGGGGGCCCTGCCCCGGGGTCAGGCTGCCACATGCCTGCTCCCTGCTCCCTGCTCTGCCGCGTCTCCTCGTCAAGGATTTTTAAAGCCCGTTTGTTGCCACCTAGCAGATGTCCCACGATGCGCAGTCTCACGGGCTTGTTAGCCAGCGGACATTGGGCAACATGGCAAAGAGGCCTTCAGCCCCGGCCCCGGCAGCTGGCCGCGCGGCACAGATGGCCCCCGCGTGGCTTGGAGAGGAGCCAGCTCACCACCTCAGCTGCTGTGGGGGTTCATGCGGCCCCCAGCTCTCAGCCAAGGCCAGGCCCCTGGGGCCCCTCCAGCGTGCCACCCAGGGGAGGGGCCGCCCTGCTCCTTCTGGAGGCTGCCTCTCCAGCCCTCAGGAAGGGGCAGGCGTGCCAGGCAGGCCACTGTCCTAATCCAATTGAGGGTCTCCCAGCAGCCCGGCTGGTGCCAGCCCTCGAAGCACAGCCGGGAGCAGACAGGATGTGGCTCCAGCGCCTCAGGAGGGAGACTCCCTCCCGGGCACAGGGCTGCTGGCCGTGGGGCTGCAGGGGCCACGGGGGGGGGGCCTCCTACACGGGGTCACAGGTGCTCACCTGCTTCTCATCCAGATGGGAAGGGTCTAGAGATGGGGTGGGGTGTTCCTGGTGGCCCCTGCTCCTAGCTGGCTTGGGGTCCCTGCCTCAGGTCTCCCAGACTCCAGCCCACCTCCCTCACCCCCGCCCCCTGCCCCCCCTACTCCTTGACCCCCATTCCAGGTCTTCCCCGCTCCAGGCCCCCAGGGGCGCCATCTGCTTTGGTGGCACTGTCCGTGGTGCTGAACTCCCAGCTTCTGGGCGGGAGCGCTGTCTCTCGCCGAGTCCCCAGTGCCGCTTGTCCAGCCTCTCCCAGAAGTTTCAAGCCAGAGTGCAGCCAAAGGGAGATCAAAGAAAGGAGAGAAACCCAGAGGTTCAGCTCAGAGGCATCACCAAGGAGTCATGATCTTTGAACTAGGTTTGAAAACAAGATCTTTGAACAAGATCTGAGAACTTGTTCTCAAAACTTTGAACTCACCCCAAAACAGTGTCCTCTCTGGGCATGCGGGCAAGCCACATGCCAGCGAAGCTGTGCCCACGGGGATGAGGTCCCGCGCCCGGTCTGGCTCTCGCCCACGCGAGGGGATGCTTGCTCACCCTTCCGTCGCCCCCCCCCCGCCCCCGCCACTGAAACATCTGCGACTGGGAAGTGAGCGGCCCAGCCGCGGGGTGCACGGGGTCTAGGCGCACAGTGGGGTCTGGGTTGCTTCTCCGACTAAGTGACAATACTGATCGCTTCTACCTTGTTAATGTGACGTGCAGATTCAGTGAGGTCCAGGCAGAGCTCTGAGCACGCCGTCTGGCTCCCGGAAGGTGTCTGCTCATGTATCGACTAGAAAGGAGAAGTTAGGGGCACTCAAAATGCTCTTCTAGGTTGAGCCAAAGTCTGCCTCTTGGAGCTCTCGGGGGGATGGACTGTGTTGGGTGGGCCGACACGTAGCCGGAGGCCGGTGAGCTGAGCCCCACGCAGCATCCGGTGCCCGGAGTCCTCCTCTCCGTGCTGCACTTTCAGCACTAAGCCTCACGGCCCCTCCAGGTCACACGCCCCGTCCTCTGCCCTGGCCTCCACCTGTGGGCTCAGGAACGCCGGCAGGTCTTCCCCCAGAAGCCCGGCCCGCAGCCAGCTCTGACCCACGGGGCAGCGTGCAGCTTAGCGTGCTCCGTCTTGTTCTCCAGACACTTGTCCCTGTATGTGTCCCTACTGGGTGGCAGATCCCGGCAGCATCGAGAGCGTCAGGGTGCTTGTCAGGTGAGGGATGGGAAGCCCTAGGCCGTGTCGTCTGGAAACCCCCTTTTCAGGTCTCCGGCCCCACCTCTGGAATGAGGACATACCCGCGGAGACCTGGTCCCTTACGCCCCTCACACTTCCCAGTCCTGGGGAGGCAGGGTGACATGTGACTTTCATCCCAGTTTTGCAAACAACCTGACCCTGCTCTGTGCCTCCCCCGTCACCGCGGGCTGGTGGTGGCTCCTTGAAGCATGTGAGCTCAGGACCACCTCTGGCAAACCACGTGGGGTTAAGTAGGGACGTGGGCCCCAGGACAAAACAGAAGTGAAGAGTGAGACTAGGCCGTTTGAAAGATGAAGGAGAGGGGTCCTGGCGGAGAGCCGCCTGGCTGACCGAGGCCTGGAGCCGGGCCAGGCTGCCCGCACCCACAGGGGTGCCCCTTGCAGGCTGGCAAAGCCCTCCCCTCCAGGGAGACCCTCTGTCCCTCGATGGACACCTCCTTTTATCGCGTACCCGTTCCACCCCATCCCCCTCACGAGATCACCAGTGCTGGAGGGCAGACACCAGCCCCGCGTCCCCGGGGCACGCCGGCACAGTCACATCCTGGGCACCACGCGGTACAGCCCGTGCTCTCAGCGCTGGGCTGAACGCCCCTGCTGTCCCCCTTTCAGAAGTGAGAGAGCTAAGGCTGAGAGGCCATTCTGGAACTGCCCAAAGCCACAGCCGCCAGTGGACCACCAGGTCTGAGGCCGAGGTCCAACACCCCCCTCCCATTTCCGCCCCCCTCCCAAACCCAAGCCTCAAGGAGGCCCTGTCCCCCCTCAGGGGTTTCCAGCTCTGGCCGGCTGCAGAGCCCAGAGGGCCGGTCAGAAGGCCGCAGGGAGGCATCCCAACTCGTGGCCTGGAGCTCAGAAGCCCTGTCCTCCCCGAAGCAGGCTGCCCACTGTGGTCAGAGATAGCCCCATGGTCAGTCAAGGCCACGGGGGAGGGCGCTCAGCCACCGTGTCAGGATGGAGGGGGGCTCTGGGAGGGAGGTGTTGGGCTGCCAAGGCCAGGCCCTGGGCCGCTGGATGCTCCAGCTTGGGACCCTGCTTCCTGCCGGGCTGGAAGCCGCCCCGGTCCACAGGGAGAGTGAGGCAGGGTGGCCTGCGGTTACCGGGATGTTCGGAGGCAAGGTGCGACAGTGATTTCTCCCAGGGCTGAATCGATTTTTTCCCATCATTGACTTTTTTTTTATAGCAACGTTTTATAGCAGTGCCTGAACTGCTTTATTTTTGAAATTCTCAGTTTCAGATCATTTTGCAGCCGTACTTTCTAGGTTTTAACCTTTGCTCCATCTGCATATTGGTGGCGTGAGGTCTCTGTGGTCAGTTGGCGTGGGGTCTCTGTGGTCAGTTGGCGTGGGGTCTCCGTGGTTACTTGACGTGGGGTCTCCGTGGTTAGTTGGCGTGGGGTCTCTGTGGTCAGTTGGCGTGGGGTCTCTGTGGTCAGTTGGCATGGGGTCTCTGTGATTAGGGTACAAGTCTCAGGAGCCATTTCAGACTGTCCTCAGGGGAATAAGGAAATAGTTATTTTGCTCAAGAAAACCTAAAAGTGTGGGAGTGGCAGCTGCGGACGGTGGATCAGGGGCTCCAGGGTCCCGGGCGGTGCCCCCGCCCCCTCGTTCTCCCTCCCTGCGCTGATCTCCCCACAAGGTGGGAAATGGACTTGCAGATCCATCTGGCCGCACCCCTGCCCCGGGTCTCCATCCAGAAGTCGAGGCCTGGGCTCAGCTCCACTGGACAAACGTGACTGGCGCAGGGCTGGAGAAATGACCTGCATTTGTCCAGTGAGGGGCCACCTAGACCTTTGGGGATGTGCCGACGGGACGGACCTGGAGGGTGGGCAGTTTCAGGAAGCAGAGGGGAGGGGTCTGAAGAAGGGGTGGAGACAGCAGGCCCTGAGGGTCCAGTCTCCCGGCTTTGCAGGCGGTCACCCGCCTCCCTCTCCCTGACACGCTGCCGACTTTACCCAGCACCGCGCTCTGCCTCACTGGGCGCCATTTCCGGCCTGTGTCCGCTCCGCTGATCTCTGGCCATCCGTTTCTCCACGCCAACCTGTTCTCTCCGAGTCTCTGCCTCGTGTGTCCGGGAGTTGGCAGGTGGGTGGCAAGTTGCTGCCTCCCTGCCTGACACTGGCCCATCGCTCTTCCTTTCCAGACCTTTCCTGGCTCTTCTTGGATTACTTGTTTCTATCTGAATTTTAGCATCAGCCTGTCTGTTCCCAGGTCTCGTGTTTGGCAGGACACACCTGCACCGACCTGTCTGGGAGGCCCCGGCTTCCCTCGCCTGGGCCTTCCGGCCTTCCTGGGATGACACTTGCAGCGTTCCCAGAGACGTGCTCCTGTGGGCTCACTGTCAGCGGATGGGCTGCTGCGGGCTTCCCAGAAGTGGGGGGATCGAGTGCAGGAAGGGGCCCCCGTCCATGCTGTGAGCATCGGCAAGGGAAGGCAAGCCCCCAGAGTCAGGTGGGCCCCCCGGGGCCCCACATTCCAGATTCAGTGTCCATCTCCAGGCCGGAGGGGCGGGGGATGCTGAGGGAAGGGGTTCCAGCCCCTGGAAGTCAGTGCTGGCCCAGCCTCTGAGCGGGCGGGCCTGCAGGGTGAGGCCCCGTGTCCTTGCTGCAGACCTCAGGATCAAGGGGAGCCACCGTGGGCCTCAGACCAGACCTCATAGCTCACCGGGCTGGGCCCTGGCCCCCTGCTTACGGCCCCCACCTGGCCCTCAGCACAGCGATTCCTACTGCCTGTGCTCCGCGAGGTACGGTAGCTTAAATGTTTTGACATTTAAAATCTGTGTTGGAGACGTTTGGTCTGTTTAAATTACACCGGGCTGCGATGACTCACACGGAATTAGTTTGTCTCCAGGGCCCAGACACAGCGTCCCCCTGCACCCCTGCCCACCTCCCAGCCCAGCAGGAGCCTCAGAAGCCTTCCTGGAGCTGCCCCCCTGCACGCCAGCACCGTCCTCACCAAGGGAGGTGGGATGGGGCCCCATCTGGGGACCCGCCTCCCGAGCTCTGCGGACATCAGCGGTGGGGGCGTGGGGGGGCAGCAGTGAATGATGGGCACCGGGGCCGGCGTGTGTGGCAGAGGCCCCTCCCGAGGGCCCATTTGCCCTAGTTTAGCAGATCTGATCCGATGGCACAGAGGTCTCCTCCGGCCGCCACCTCCTGGAAGCCCTCGAGATCTCCCAGAAGGGCCCTGGAACACTGTGTGGGCGGGGCCTCTGGAGGCCTCAGCCAGCGCCCTCAAGAAAGCAGGCGTGTGAGTCTGCTCTGCTCCGGACAGACGCCTGACCGCCAGGAGGGCCACAGAGCGAACCTGCCACGTCCCCATTGGGAACCTCTGGCATTTCTTGGTGGCCACTGGGCCTCCCTGTCCCCTGCCTGTATGAGCAGGACGGAGGTGCTGCTGTGCTCACCCTGGGGACACCGTGTCTGCCATACTGTCGAGGACCCTCAGCTCTGCTCTCCAGGGCTGCAGGCAGACGGGTAGGAGGAGGCAGGGTGCAGCCTGGGGCCCAAGGAACCCTGGGTGCAGACCCCTGGAACTTCCCAGAGGAATTGTAGCTCCGGGCGGAGCCACATACAACCAAACGCTTTTCTGAACGTGAGGTTCCAAATGCATGCTGGGTCAGTCTGACAGACCTGCGGCTGCGGCTGGAGGGCGAGGCCATGCGGGAGCGAGGGCGCCGGGCGGCAGGAGGGCTCAGAAAGAGTAAAAGCCGAGTGTGCGTGTGCACCGCTCGAGGCTGGCCTGCCGCTGCCCTGAGAGGCGATGTCGGCGTCCGGTCCAGCTCCGCGGCAGACCGGGTCCCCACTGCCCATCAGGGCCACCCCTGCGAAGTGGCTGTGAATGCCCCTCAGCCTGGCGTCCCGGCAAGGCCAGACTCGGGCTCACAAGGCCCGGTCAAGTGCAGGTGCAGCCCCTTAGCCTGTCTGTGGCTCAGTTTCCCCAGATGCAAAGGACACGGAAGTTAGAGGGGCCAGTAAGAAGCACTTTTCATGCGTTGATAGGCAGGGGAGCGGGGCCAGGGAAGGGCTGTCTGCGTCCAGAGTGACAGAAGCTGGGCTCAGCCATCCTGGACCAGCGCCAGGCTCGGGCTGCGCCCATGACGCGTTGTCTCCAGGCCTGGAAACAGAGCCCTAGCCCTTCACCTCAGCCAGGACCCGCACGGTCTACAGGCTGAACCCCACGCAGAGGGGCGCCCTGAGGTGTCGAAGACCCTGTGAGCCCCCTCTGAGCCGGGGGTGGGCGGGAAATGGGCAGAGAGTGGAGTGTATGGCTACCAGTCTGACCCAAAAGACCACGCACCTTCCATCCTCCAGGCCCCAGACCCCCGGCCGGAGGGGCCGGCCCCAGGGCCGCGGCCGCTGCACACCAGCCTGACGGCTGTCCTCTGTCCCTCTGCAGGTTAACACCTTCATGTCCTTCGTGTTCCCCATGGTGGTCATCTCCATCCTGAACACCGTCATCGCCAACAAGCTGACCGTCATGGTCAGCCAGGCAGCTGAGCAAGGCCATGTGTGCACAGCAGGGGACCAACACAGCTCATTCAGCATGTCCATCGAGCCCGGCAGGGTCCAGGCCCTGCGGCACGGCGTTCGGGTCCTACGTACGTGACTGCTGGGCCCTCTGGGGTGGGGGAGGGGGGGCCCCTTTGTGGGTGGTGGCGGGGGCAGCCAGGGGCTAGCAGAGCTGTGAGCCTCACACCACCAAACAGGGTAAAGTTTAAGACCCGGAAAACGGAGTGGTCCAGGCTGAGACTTAAGGGCTGCCTCCAGCCAGGATTGGTGCTACTCCACCCACTCATCTACCTGTTCACCCACCCATCCACCCACCCACTCATCCATCCAGTCCATTCATCTGCCCGTCTACCCATCCATCCACCCGTCCACCCACCCACCCACCGGTCCACCCACTCATCCATCCACCTGTCTACCATCCATCCGATCACTCCTCCATTCACTGGTTCAGCAAGTCTCCTGAGCGTGGCCTGGGGGTCAGGCAGCTGCTGGCACAGCCCTGGAGCAGCAGAGGTGGGGTCCCCGTGTGAGCCAGGCAGAGAGGGAGGCCCGAAGAGCAGCCCCACTGTGCGGTGACCCACACCCTAATAAGGTGTCATCAGGATATTGAGCGAGGTTGTCCTGAGCCTCCAGGCAGCACCCCCCCTTACAAGTGTCAGGTCTCCCATGCACGTAACAGACGCGTCCCTTCATGCCACGTCTCTCTGTCCCAGGGGCAGTGGTCATCGCCTTCGTGGTCTGCTGGCTGCCCTACCACGTGCGGCGGCTCATGTTCTGCTACATCTCAGACACGCAGTGGACCCCGTGAGTACCCGGAGCCGTGGGCGGGGGGGGTGGGGGCGCTGAGCAGAGCAGCTCAGGGCAAGGGTGCGGGTCACGTGTCCCCACGCGTCCTTGGTGTGGTGACCGGGCTGGGGGAGGGAAGAAGGCCACAGAGGGACAGACGCCACGGAAGCTGCTCAGCCCAGGAGCAGGTGGCAGCAGAACCGGAAAGCAGGCCCAGCGAGCGGGCATGAGACAAGTTTAGAGACGTCTAGACGGAGTCTAGATGGAGACAAGGAAGGGCCGGCCCTGCTGCCTGTGGGTGGGGGCTGGGCCCCCGCAGGCTGGGAGAGCTGCGAGGAGCACCATGCAGCCAAAGAACGAGTCCAGGAGACCATGTAGAAGCTTCCAGAACGCCCTCCCCGGAGGGCAAGGTACACTGCTGTCCAGGAGGCCGGGAAGGGGCTCCTGCCATGGCTGTCGGGTTGAGGCTGGGGAGCGGCCTGCAGCCCTGCTGTACTGGGACCCTGCACGCGGAAGGGCAGGTGCTCCGCAGGGACCAGGAGGGGGCAGGCGGCCGGCTGCACCCCCAGGGAGGACAGCCAGCGGGTGTGAGGGCACAACGTCCAGCTTCTCAGGACAAGCCAGGGTCCTAGGACTTACCACGCAATGTCCCCACGTCAGAGATTTACCAGTCGTTTCTTAAGTCTTTGTCCCAAGTCACCAATCAGGTCTGTGCCCCTGCCGGCCAGGCCGCCCCCGCTCCGGCCGCGGGGTCTGAGCACCCGCCCCCCTCCTCCCTCCCAGGTTCCTCTACGACTTTTATCACTACTTCTACATGCTGACCAACGCGCTCTTCTACGTCAGCTCCGCCATCAACCCCGTCCTGTACAACCTGGTCTCCGCCAACTTCCGCCAGGCCTTCCTGTCCACGCTGGCCCGCTTCTGTCCCCTGTGGGGGCGCAGGAGGAAGAGGCCCGCCTTCGCCAGGAAGGCCAACAGCGTGTCCAGCAACCACACCTTCTCCAGCAATGTCACCCGGGAAACACTGTACTAGGCAGGCGGGGCCGGGAGGAGGCTGGAGGTTCGGCGCCCCCATCCCCGGCGCAGGAGCGGGGGTCAGCGGAGGCCCAGGGCCCCATTTCTTTCAGCTTCTCCCTCAGCCCGCCCCACCCCTCCCTCCTCTCCTCTTTGAAAGCCAGAGAGAGATTGTTCGTCTCCCGGATCCAGAAAAGGCCTTTAATGAGGAGAAATTAGCGGTGGGTGAGAGGCAGACTTTGTTCCCGACCGCGGAGCGCTGGGAGAGGACAGAAATGAAAGGCACAGGTCGGGCCGGGCGGGAGTTGGGAGGCGGCGGCTCCGAGAGGCGGCAGAGCCTGGGGGAAGTGCCGGCCGCGGTCCTGGTACCCCGACGGAGCGAGGAGAGGACCCCTACCCTCCGGTACCGCAGGCAGCCAGACTGCCCCCCTCCGAGGGCCAGTCCCAGGAAACTTCCATGTGCCCCATGGGCCCCCGGAGCTCAGGGCTGGGGGGCGGCTAGGCATCAGCAGACCCGGCCTCCAGCCCTCTTCTCCTTGCCAAGACGGCTGGGCTCTGTAGGGACGCCCTGGGGGCTGCCCCGGAAGTCCTCTGGGCTTGGCAGAGTTGGCGGAGTCTTGTCTCACCCCGGACCAGGCCAGGACGTCCCCCGGGGCCAGGCCAGGACGTCCCCCGGGGCCCCTGTCCGCTGTGCAGGTGAGGTCCCCTGCCCGGCCCGGAGCTGCTTCGGGTCGGCTCCCTGGAGTGGAGGCCGGTCAGCCAGGCCCAGGAGATGCCAGTTCTAGGGACCCAGCAGGAGGTGAGGAGGAGGAGCTGCGGGCACAGCCGGCCCGCTGCCGGAGTCGTCCGTCACAGCCCGCACAGCCCCAGCTCCAGGGACCCAGAAGGGCGGGCACCTCCTTGGTCTGTAAGAGCCGGTCTCCAGACAGGATGGCCTGGTCCTTCCTGGCCTCGGCCCTGGAAGGCCCCCGAGCCAGGGGAAGACTGGCGGAAGGGCCTGGAAAGGGAGATGGAGGCTTTTTTAAAGGCAGGTTCTCACTGGGCTTAGGAGCGTATTTGGCCTGAAGGGAGACCGCCGGCCAGCCGACAGCTGTGAGTGGGACCAGGCCACCGGCCCCGGGTGAGCAGGGCTCCGTGGCCCCCTCCCCATGAAAACAAGGTGGACGGGACGATGTCAGTGGGCACCCCACTGAACCGTGTCCTGCTTCTCCGTTCACCAAGGACAGCACCGGGTGGGGGGCGGTCCGCCCACAGCAGGTCCCGTGACCCAGGGGCCACCCACACAGGCAACGAGGCCAGCCCTGACCCCGCACACAGCGTCTACTCTAGGCGGGGCGAGCGGGGCAGCTGGGCCCAGCCTGGCAGGGAGCGAGCGGGCAGCCGTTTGGCAAAGGCTGAGGCCGGGCCCAGGCAGCAGGCGACAGAACGAGACCCGGACTCCTTCCGGGAGGCCCTCCGTCTCTCACTGGTGCCCCGGACCTCGGGCAGGGATCCTACCGCCTTGGCTCCGCCACCTGACAAATGGGTGTGGTCCTTCCTCCCTCTGGGACTCTTGTGACTGTCTCGGTGGACGCAGCCCAGGATGGACAGAAGGGACGGCTCCCTGGGGTGGGGGCAGAGTTGACACAGAGTGCGGACGCCCCACCACCCCGGAGCCCCCCGGACGCAACGGGTGGGGTCTGCACCCCAGCCCCAAGTCTGACTCCTGCAGCCTCCCCCTCTCCGTGTGCACACTTCGTGCGGGCAGAGGCGCAGCCAGGCCCCCCTCGTGCCGTCCAGCCGGTGGAGTCAGCTCCTGGCCAAGTCACACGGCAGCTCCAGCAGCCAGTCGCAGAGACCCGTGTCCCACGTGACTGGCCAGCAGCGATGCTGAAACCCCCGCTGTGTGGCTCGAGCCCCCGCCCCTCGATAAAGGAGCCGTGGCCGCGGTGGCTGGGATCTGACCTCCAGGGGCCAGTGGGCCCCCCCCCCCACTCATCTGCTCATCCGTTTATTCAACAGGCATTTACTGACGCAGCAGACAGCCCTCCACGGGGCCCTTTTACCAAAACCACGGGGCCTTTGGTGGTGTCTCCCAGAGGCTGGGGGACGGGGGCTGGGGTCCCCTCGCTCGGGACCTGTCCCCCACCCAGGGCTTCGAGAAACAGCAGCAGAAGAAGGAACTTCTGCAGAAGACCCCGTAAGCCGTGGGCCCCCGAGGCCTGGAGGCGGGGACACCTGGGCCCACCCTGCTGTGCAGCCAGCACACTGCCCCCCCCCACCCCTGGGTCCCCAGCCTCTAGGAGGCCTCGTGCCGGGAGCAGGGTCTGTGAGCATCAGACTCTGGTCTCACGGCCCCTGGAGCCTGCAGAGAGAGCCGAGGGAAGCCAGCGAGCTCCTCCCCAGGGGCCGGCGGGTGGGGGGATGCCTGGGGACAGGGTCGCGCACGGGCCCTGGCCTCTGGCACAGCCGACCCCTTGTCTCCTTTCGTGCTTCCTGTCTCTCGCTGCGGCATCCCTGAGGTGTCCCCCAGGGCGTGGAGGGAAAGCTGCATCCAAACACCAGCCGCCTCCCGGCCCATGTGCTGAGCAGAAGCTCCTGGAAAGGTGGGGGGCGGGGGGTAGACCTGGCCCTTCAACAGCCTGCGCAGAAGTATGTGCCCTCAAAGGTGCCAGGACCTGGGCCGTGTGCCCTCTCCCTTCTGTCCCACAGTCCTTCATTCACCTGCCACGTGCGCCTCAGGGCCTGGTTTCCTCCCGCTGACTCACTGCTGCCTTCTGATTGGCACAGGGGTGACGAATGAGGCTCCAGACACTCCCCGCCTCTCCTTAGGAGTTTTCCACCCCCTCCTCAGGGGCCTCTTCACCCCCAGATGCAAGGGACTCACTGGCAGGCTCCAGTAGGTGCACTGACATTTTACAAGAATATCCAAAGAAATAAAACTCTAATGGTGGAATTTCAGGCCAGTCAGGAAGACAAAACTTTGGGGACAGCGGGACAACAGGGCCACTGTCCCATGAAGCCAGCGCTCTGGACGAGCCCCTCCTGCAAGCTCCTGAGCTCAGACCCCTGTTCCAGCACGTGTGCAGGGGGGAATCCTCCCTCCCAATTCCGCTAGAGGCACCTCTGTGGCCTCACTGACACCGCCAGGCCACCGCCAGGCAATGGGGGGACGGCCAGGGAAAGAATCCCATACATTTAAAATACCCCTGAAGGACGGGGAAGCACCATGGGCCCAGGCCTGTCCCTGGAGCCGGTGCAGGAAAAGTCCCCAGCCCGGCACTCCCCCTCGGGCTGCCCCCACCGCTGCCCTGATTGTGATTTGAATTCCAGTTTTTGCCAGAACTCCATGGAAACCACGTCCAGGCTGATGTATGAAAGAAATGGCTGCGTGGAGAGACGGAGACAAGGGGAGGCCAGCACACCTGCATGCACGCGCGCACACACACACGTGTACGCACACGCACATGCACCCTCCCCCCCCCCCCCACAGCTCAGCAAGCCCCCGCTGAGCAGGAGGGGCAGGCGCACACGCACGTACATGCACGTACACGCCGCACAGCCCGGAGCCAGGCAGACGCACGCAGGACGTCCTACGGGTTACGGTGGGCGGGTGCCCGCCGGGGAGGCAGGTCTGGGTGCTCAGGGCGGGGTGGCACGAGGGCACAAGTCCCCCACCCTCGGTGTCCTCTCGGGGAGCGCAGGGGTCCCCGCAAGTTGGCTGGACTCCGAGGCGCCCCGGGCTCCCTTCTCCAGGCCTCTGCCTCCTGGTGTCCAGTCTGAGCAAACCCGAGGGACCCTGGTTGCGGGGAGCTGCCAGCGGCCCCCCGTCAGCTTAACGGCTCCATGCTCCACTTCGTTTGCCTCCCAAGACCCACAGATGCCCTACGCTGGGGGGGGGGGTCCATGGACACCCCAAGCTGGGGGCTGCGAGGGGATGCTGGGGCTCGCCTGCCTTCACTCTCCCCGGAGGGGAAGCCCCCTCCCCCCACTTCTGGGAGTGGAGGCTCAATCCCCAGCACCCCCGCGGCCCCCCTGCAGCGGGGACGCAGGTGCCTCCCGCACTCCGGTCCCAGGGCGCTGGGCGGGGGAGCCCTGCGCAGGCGCAGTGATGGCTCACGGTACTGCCCCTTCCACCGCCCTCCCCACCCTGCTGGCGCCCGGGGATTTCTCCCCGATAAGTGGCTGGGACTCGGTTCGTGGTCTCAGGGTGGCCGTGGGAAGCAGCTCCTGGGCGGGACTCAGGGACTGAGTCCCAAGGGCCCGGTTGCCGGCTGTAAGCGGGGCCAGAGCTGGGGAGTTAAGGAGAAGTCACTCGGGAAAGTCGAGGCCGCCCGCCAGCTTCCGTGGAGGCTGACCTCGCCTCTGAAGCCCCTGCTGGCGTTCACCCCGAGAACCCCCAGGGTCCGGGGACAGGAAGGCTGCCTCCAGCTTCCCCGTCCCGGCCGGAGCTGTGACTCTGCACCTCGCACTTCTGGCGGCCCAGAGACCGCTCCGAATCTGGGGGCTGAGACACAGCCTTCCCACGGCTGCAGATGTTCTTGTGAGCGGACGCAGCGCCCATGTTGGGCCTGAGACCCCTTCCGCCCTTCACTCTCCCAGGAGGGCAGTGCTCCGCTCGCCCCCCTGCGCCACCCCTGCCTGAGGGGATCGGAATCGCTGAGCCACCCGGTCTGCTCTTCTCTTGCTAGAGCCCAGCGCGGCCGCAGAACTGTCGGAGCACATCCCCCAGCGCCCCAGTGCCGGCGATGAAACCCTTCAGGTCCCTGCAAAAGAAGGCTCTGTCAGAATATTCCATGACGTTCTCTACCAGCCACATTAATCACCAGGAGTTCGGAGGAAAACATCGGCCTCCTTGATTGTTCAGGATGAGCCGCTTCCTGTGATGCACGCAGCCCGGCGCCGGTGCCCGGGCTCGGGGGCTGCGCCTGCCGCTGGGGGGCGGCCCGGCTTCTCCCCTCGGGGTGTCATCTGCTTTGGGAACAAAAGGGGCCGGATCACGCGTGCTGTGTCTGTGCGCGGTGAGGGGGACGGCGGCCGGCCAACGCCCTCCGGCTCCGCTGGAAGGGACTCTCTTGCCTCACCCCGTCCGAGCGGGGGCTCCCTTTCCTGCGCCCTAACGCTCCCCAAGAGGGGCTTTGCGAGACCAACCACGCCGATGCCCTCTGCGCGTCCGTGCCTTGTCTACACCGATGTGCCGGCGCTAACATGCTAAACCGCTGGCCGAATCCCGAGCTACCGGAGTTGCCAGGGAGCTTGCGCAGAGCGGCATCCCCCCCACCCAGGGCCCGCGGCGGGCAGGGCGGGCTTCCCCAGAGGCCGGCGGTGGGCAGGGCAGTGTCCCTGGAGGACAGGCGGTGGGCAGGGTGTCCCTGGAGGCCGGCGGCGGGCAGGGCGGCCCCGGAGGCCAGCGGCGGGCAGGGCGGCCCCGGCCTGCACTGGCTTTCCAGCTGGGCAGGCTACTCATGGCATCCGTCATTTCACTGCTTGCGGGACAAAGAGCTTCTTGCCAGGTGCCTGCTGCCCACCGCCCATATGGCCACCTGTCGGCCTCTTGGCTCCTCCAGGAGCATGAGCTCAGCCTCTTGTAGGGACAAGACTCGGCACGAGTGGGCAGGACGCGAGAGAGGCCGGAGGTGTGGAGGACGCGCCTGGGTCCAACCCGACTCCCCGCCGGTCCAGCTTGCTGCGCACACGCTAACTCTGAGGATGCAAAGCCTTTTTCTTTCGTTATAAAGTGGTCCACGCTCTCCTCGAAAATTTAAATAAAGAGTATACGGCACCGAGTCAAGTCTCCTCTTGGTCCCCCTCGGAGATGGAGACTGCTGGCCGGTGGGGGCACACCGCCCGGCGCCGAGGCAGGACGGATGCGCGCGCCCCTGGACGGCGTGCACGCCCTCTCGCTCGCGCACGCGCACGGCGCAGCGATGCAGCCCATACAGCCCTCGCCCCTTCGTGTGCACAACTGCGCACAAAGTTAAAGTAAATGTTTGACATTCAGGTATCCCCGAAAGTAAAACGGCCTGTCTTGTGCAGAAGCGAGGTCCCTGTCCCCAGAGTGCCCAAGCAGAACACCTGCCTTGTCTCCCATCCACGTACTAACCAGGCCCGACCCTGCTTAGCTTCCGAGATCAGATGAGTTCAGGCGCGTTCAGGGTGGTATGGCCATAGACGAACCTGCCTTGTCTCAACAGGCCTCAGCTGACCGGGAGCTCAGGCAGAGGAATGGCCCTCCAGGCGTCCTGGGAGCCGGGACGGAGGCCGGGCCTGTGTACCCAACCTTCCTTGTCCAGCCACCTCTGAATACAGTGCAGGTGCAGCCAGTGAGCGAGCAGGGAAGGGGCAGGCCCAGTGTGGAGGGGCAGGGGCAGTGAGGAGGGGGCAGTGAGGAGGAAGAGCAGAGGGGACCGGCACAGCAGAGAAGGGACACAAACACCTCTATCCTCTGGTCAGTTGTGGGACCTCACAGTGGTCACTAACAGGAAGGGGGCGGTTCCTCTTACTGATGAGGACCTGGGTCCGGGAGGGAGACCAGCCAGGACGCTCAGGTCTCCCCGCTCCGGCCCCATTCAGCCAGGGGTCTCTACTGTCCTTTCTCCTCCCACAAGTGCTCTCCCTGGAAGGCCAGTGAGCACGCCGCTTACGGCCTCTCTGGCCCCAAGTCATCTGAGGAGCCCGGTGGAGCAGGAAAACCCCATTGCAAACCCCCTGGGTCACCGGTGACTCCACGGCACGCACGGAAACAGCAAATTCCCACCAAACCCAAGCCTCCCAGGGTCCTCCAGGGACTCCTGCCCAGACTGGGCCACCCACAGGGGCAGAGCCTCCAGCTCAGGGTCCCTACCCCCCCGCCCCCCACAGGCAGGCTGGAGGCTTGGAGGAGGCAGCGGAGGGGGCAGCCGTGCTCCCCCAGGGCCCGCGCGGAGACTCCCCTGGACGGATTTACCAGAGCCCCTCCTGATTGCCGCCCGGGCCGTGCGGGATCCCTGAGTTGAGCGGCGTGGGCTGTGGGACTCCCACAGAGGGACAGATGGGAGCGCAGAGGACAGAAAGGGTGTGGTTGGGGTGCGAAGTGGGGAGACAGAGAGTGGCTGGGAAGAGCACGCTCCCCCCGCCCAGGGTGGGGACAGTGACCTGCTCTGGTGGGCAGGGGGCTGAGGGGGGCGGGAACAGGTGGGCAGGGAGGGGCCATGTGGCTCAACTTGAGTTTCCTGGAACATGGGGGGGAGCGCTATATGGGACATGTGGGCGGGAGCTGGCCCAGCCCTGCAGACGGGCCCTGGCGTCCGACAGAGTGTGTCGGCCCCGTTGGCCCTGTATGTCCACATCGGTCACTTCTCTTGGCCCCGAATTACTCTAATCATGTTCCCCCTGGGCAGTCAGGCTCCTGTGAGCGACCCTGTCATTTGTTTACATTAGAAAGTGACACTTGAGTGGGGCTCAAGGGAGGGGGAGGCTCTGACCGCCCAGCAGAGCAGGGCCCCGCCCTCCCTCCCCCAGCGCCCTCGGGAGCCCTCGGGTCCTGTGGGCCCACCTCCGGTCAGACCAGGCTCCCCCGAGGGGAGCCCCTCCAGGCCCCGAGGCCTCAGGCTCCCCCAGCCCCGCGGCCGTCCCCCTGCGGCCTCCTTCTGCCTCCAGTCTGGGCTCCTTTATTCCACCAGCCACACACTTAATGAGCACCCAGTGGATGGGCCAAGCCAGGAAGGAGCAGTAAGTCAGGGCTCTGGGAAGGGTCTGGAAGGCTCGGTGGCCTGGCCGCCTCGGAGCCTCCCCACCACCCCAGGAGACTTGCCCACTTTACAGATGGGGAGGGGCTGAGAGGGAGCCCTGGGCAGTGTGTCACCCCACCTCCTGCGGGCTCGGGCCTCCCGCCTGGGTGGGGTGGGCGGGAAATGAACTGAGTCCTCCCCCCACCCCGCCCCCAACCTGGCCTCACCTGATCAGGGCATTGCCTGATGAGGTGGTGTCTGTGATGGGGTGGTCTCTGTCCCTCACGATGGTGACCACGATGGACCCTGAGTCCTGGGGGGGGGGGTCCTAGCTGGGCCCAGATCGCCCTGTCCTGCTGCTCCCCTCAGAGGGCAGTCTCTGTGGCCCCCACCCCCCATTTCCCCATAAGCAGGTGCTAGCTTTTAGCGGCCCCCCCCATCCGGCCACCAACCATGGGGATAATGACAATGGCATTTCTCCCGAGTGACCTCTGTGCTTCCCAACCTCCTGAGATTTCGTCCTTCCCGCAGCCCCCAAGGAGGAGCCACTAGCACATGGGTGTCACATCGGTGTCACATCGGTGCCACGGGGGCCCTGAGGCTCCCGGGAGCCGGGCGGGGATCGCCTCGGGGGAGCAGGGACGGCCGGGCCCTGTGCCCTCAGCACCCGCCGCCCCGCTGGCCCCTGTGCTCGGCCCCAGCTCCGCCGGGCTGCAGGCTGGGCAGGTCCGAACCGAGAAGTCAGTCCCCCCGGTGCTAACGGGGGAAGAGGCTGCCTCCCGTGTTCGTCCAGCCGCTACGTTAGGAAACCGGGAATGGTAAACTCTCTCTCAAAGGAGGAGCGCGTCCCTCTGAGAGGGACATAAATCTTCCTAAAAGCTAAGTGAACCTCTCCCGGCTTACAGCCCAGGACTGTCTTTCTCAAGGACCAGGAGCCGCACTGAAATTAGTCCCCAGGGAAGGCAGCGCCCCTCCCCCAGCGCGGGGGCTGGAGCCTGGCGTCCACGGGGGCCTCTCCCCAAACTCCGATCTGCCGTGAAGATGCGGGGGGCTTTTTCTCCTTCGATAAAGCCAATGTGTGAACACAGATGGTCACCGCAGTTGGAGGTGGACCGGGGCAAGCCAAACATGACAACGGTGCCGCCAGACCCCGGTGAGCACGCGTGTGACGGTGGTGACAGGCCCGGTGAGCACGTGTGTGACGGCGGTGACAGGCCCGGTGGGCACGCGTGTGACGGCGGTGTCAGGCCAGGTGGGCATGCGTGTGATGGGCAGTGTCAGGCCCGGTGAGGACACCTGGGCGGCGGTGTCTCTCCGGCCACTCCTGGCAGACGCCGTGATGCACGGTGCCCTCTGGTTTCATGCTCACTTGATGATAAAGCTGCTTCCTCTCTCTGCCGCCTCCGTGGGGAGCTGTGCCCACCAGCAGACTTTGTTTTTAGTTGTTTTCCCCACACGCCGTGAGTCACCCCGCTCCGCGGGCCTGGCGCCGGGTCCCTCCCCTCAGAACCCGGCTGGTCTCGGTCTGCAGCTGCTAAATGGTTGGTTCTTGATGTTCTGCACCCGCGGACATGGCGTGTGCTCAGGGAAGAGGCTGCACGCCCCGGGAGGGTGGTGTGTGCCGCACCCCAAGGTGCTGACAGCCCCTCCCCCAGGCGGCGGGAGAGGCGAGCGGCACATAATCCCTTCTCAGCCATCCGGAGAGCCACGCCGTGTGTGAGCCGCCGACCGAGATGGCCTGGCGGCCCCGCACCCCAGGCTGAGCCCCCGTTCTGCAAAGGCCAGTGGCTGGAGGTGATTCTAGATGACTTTCCATTAATTACCTGCCGGGAGCCCAGCTTCTGGATCTGCAAGCCCCGCCCGGTCCTCACAGCAAAGCGGGCAAAGCTGGTGCGGAGAAATGTCCTGCCCCTGGTGCCCTCGGGCCTCCCTGGGCCGGGCCGGCGTTCCCGCTCCGTGGGGGGTGAGCCTGGAGCACGGGAGCACCCTTCCGTGGGCGCCCAGCGCTGGGCCCCGACCCAGCGGACGGCGGACGCGCCTCATTCTGGGGAAGCTGCGTGGCGTCTGCGGGCGGCGGGCGTGCGCCGGACTCAGTCCTCCAGCCGCAAGGACCTGGGCGCGAGCACAGCCTGGATGGGCGGGCACTGCCTTCTTCCCGGGGCCTTAGGGCACAAGCCCAGCTGGGGACACCTCAGCTTCTGCATGTGGGACCCTGAGCAGAGGCCCAGCCAAGCCCACGGAATCCGAGGCATAAGTGGGCGCTGTGGACGACGTGCTGCCGCGGGAAACGGACGCAGGGCTCTGCTGTGCGGCTTCCCCACAACTCAGGCGGCACCCTAGAGATGCAGGTGCAGCCCCAGCGCGCCCGTCGCGGAGGGCAGAGCTGCGCGGGAGCCCCGAGTCACGCTGCCCCCGGCCTGGTGCAGAGGCCGTGTCTGCACGGTCATCTCCCTCGGCCTGGCTCAGCCAGGGACGCCCGGGGCCCTCCCGGCAGGCGCACTCCAGTTCCGGCGGTTCCGCCACCGTCACCTGCCTTGTCCTGAGCCCCGACAGCCGGGATCTGAGTTGGGGGCATGGTCACTTGGGGCAGGGGTCTTGGATCCCTGCCTTCGAGGAGTGGACAGGTCTGAGCTCCCAAACCAACAAGGCCTCGCTCTCTGTGGCGTTCTGAGCGCTGCTCTGAGGCAGCAGGCCGCGGGGCAAGATGGGCCCGGACAGCATGGTTGCTGGTGAGTGGACAGAGAAGGCGCAAGGCGGATATAGAAGGTCACCCACTCTGGCCTGGGGGGGGGGCCTTCCTTCTGCTGCTTCATTCTGTGGCTGCCGGCTAACCGGCACTCCCCCATCCTGGTGGCCACCCCTGCGGAGCCTTTGGCTTCCCTGGAAGGGACCACTGTGACCCCAGGGGTTAGCTCTGACACAGGCTCAGCCCTGGGGTCACTGGAAGGGACCACTGTGACCCCCGGGGTCAGCTCTGACACAGGCTCAGCCCTGGGGTCACTGGAAGGATTGTGTAGAGAGGGACTGAATGTTCTGGGTCTATGTCTTACTCAAGTCCAGGGAAAGGGTTTGCTTTGCAGAAAAGCGCTGCGGTGATTTCTCAGCCACACGGAGGGAGACCCTGGTGGGCAGGCCAGGTTTCTGAGTCCTGGAACTGGGAGGTTATGTCAAAAACGCCGAGGAAACCCCTGAGCCCAGCGCCCTGGCCCGGCCCGTGCCCAGCACGCTGTGGGGTCGCGCTCCGTCCCTCCTTCAGTCAGGGCCTCCGGGACGCAGCGCATGAAGATCCCTGAGCTCTCGGGCCGGACAAGGGCACAGCCCCCGGCCCCACAGAGGAGCAGGCGGAACAAAGAGAAGGCTTCGGGGGAAGGCAAGTGCCGATGCTTAAGGGAACCAGGACTCCCGGCGGCTGAGAGTCAGGTGGTCGGGAAGCGACGACGCAGGAAACTACTACCGTCGCCTGCCGTACGCTGCGCCGAGATGGGCGAGCTGGTCGGCCCGACAGCACCGTGCTGCCGGGGGGGTGGCTGGCCGTGTGCGGAACGGGGCGCCCCGCACGGCCTCGGGGCAAGGGGCCTCGTGCTGTTGCTGACACACCTGCCTCAGTCGGTTACGCTTTTCCTCATTACCGATGTATCAAGTTCTCTATCACCTGTCTCCTCTCTGGTGTGAGTTGTGTCCACCCCTCCGTGCCTGGTACTAGAGAGCAGGCACCCCGAAAATGTTCATGGGATGGACGGACGGATGGACGGATGAATGGATGGTGGATGGACGGATGGATGGATGGATGGATGGACGGATGGACGATGTTGGATGGATGATGGATGGATGATGGATGGATGGATGGATGGGGAAGGAGATGTGCAGCTACAGAAAGAAGACGCTGTTCTTCTCATTGATCATCTTGTCCCTTATCTGCAGAGGCAACATGAGGGAGCCTCTTGCCTGCAGAGCCACAAAAGCAGCTAACAGGAAGGCCAGGGCCTGCCAAACTTTGCCAAGGAAATTTCCATCTGGAAACGAGGCTTCTGCTCAGGTTGGCAGCCGCATCACGGACACGGACCGCACAGCTGTGCCCTGGAGCGCGCAGCCCACCTTTCTGCCAGCAGCTTCGGGGGGGGGGGGGCACGGTGACTCGGCCACAGAACATGAGGCTGGAAAATCAGCCAGGACCAAACCCGGATGCCGCCCGCACGACAGGCCCACCCGGGGGCTGGAGACCCAAGCCCTTCCCACCTCCCCCTTAAAGGCATAGGACGGACCCCCTCCCACAGGCCACGCTAGTGCAGGGGGACCACACACCTCAGGACCTTGACGGGCAAGGGATGGGCATGCACTCCGAGGACAAGCATGGATTCCTCGGCACTTACGGTGGGAGGGAGTCGTGGGGAAGGGGAGAGCGGGATGGTGGGAGGGCAGTGCGGGGAAGGGGAGAGCAGGACGGTGGGAGGGTGGGGCGGGGAATAATTGAATAATGGAATAATTATTACCACTCTAGAACAATATTAAGATTTAAAAATTTAAAACTATAGCACCTTTTAATATTATGAACTGTGTATACATCTGGAATCTCTTCTGCTAAAAATTCCACCTTCTGCTCTTTGTTCTCATTTATCGCAATGGGAAGTGGTGTGAGGCCAGCCTGTAAAAGAGCAAAAAACCATTTATAATTTGCAAAATTACTTATTTCCATACTGAACTTTGACCCTTACAGAAGACCCTCTGAGCGTAGACATATAATACAAAAAGGAGATAAGCAATGTCTTCTTCCTTTTCACCTCTGTGCTTTCACTGTGGGGACAGTGGGAGGGAGGTGCGGGGAAGGGGAGAGGCGGGGACGGAGGCCCTCCAGGGACCAGGCCAAGCCTGTGAGGCCCAAATCCTCCCTTCTGACCAGAAAGGCCCAGACCCAGCCGCTCCAGGGGCCGGCAGAGGCCCCCTCGGGGGTCCCCGGCATCACGTGCTGGCCCGGGGACAGCCGCCGCGCTCGACCACTGGGGCTCCCCGAGAGAGGCTGGCGCCGAGCCCGGAGGAAGCACTTAGCCGGCTTCCAGTCCACCCGCCCGGCCTCCCACAGAAAACCCAAGCAGCTTGGCCAAAGCCACAGGCAGGGCAGCCGGGCGAGGCCCCCAGGCTGAATGACCGGAAACGCACCCTACCTACGCAGGTACCTGGCCGTGGGCGCGAATGTCTCCCCGCCGCAGCCCTGCAGATTGGTGAGTGGCTCTCGGGGGCCTATGCAGGGCAGCTCGAGGCCCCGGGGCAGCCCCGGGGCAGCCCCGGGGCTCTGGGAGTCAGCTCTCCGGGCAGAGGCGGGCCAGGCCTGGGGGGGGGGGCATTCCTGGCTTTGGGGTTAAACAGCCCCGCTGCTCTGCTCCAGCTCACAGCCCTCCACCCTGCCTGGAGCCCTGAGGGCGGAGCCTGATGGTCTGCACCGTGAGAGGCCTGGGCTCCAAGCCCCACTTGCCTCATTGCAGGGCTGGGTTGTCTCGGGCGGGGCCGGAGGGAGCGGGAGCCGGCCCCACTGGCCACGGCGACCCGGCCTGACCCTCCAGCCTCAGAGGTCAGCCAACCAGGGGCACTCGGCCCAGGCCCGGGCGGGTGCCCTCCGTCCCAGGACCCAGTGCACAGACAGGGAGCCCAGGTGGGACGGCGCTCAGAAGGAGAGGCCTGCTTCACGTGGGGGTAGAGGGCCCTCCTGGGCCCCCCGGGGCGTCCTGCTCCCCCGCCCTTCAAACCCGAGTGAGGGCAGTGGGGCGACTGCTTCTCACGTGACGGGGGTCGTGTGAGCGCAGAGGCCCCGGCCTCCCCAACACCGCAGCTTTCCCTGAGGAAGGACCTTCCCACCGGGACCCAGCCAGCTGGGTGCTCCTTTGACCCTTCCGAGCTCGCGGGCCCAGAGAGACGGCGTCGGAGGCCAGGGACCTCACCTGTCCCCGGGCGCGCTGCCTCCTGTCAGCTCTGTGAGCACCAGGCCCTCGTCGCTCTCCACCCCCTAAGCCAGCCTGTGGCCCTCCTGCTGCTCGGCCCCCACACCCCGCCCCTGCAGAGCCCAGCCAGCCACAGGCCAGGAGCCCAGCGCACACGGGGGATTTTCAGAGCAGTGATGGCCATCCAAGAGGACTCTGGTCAGAGTCTGCCCTGCGGGGGCCGTCCTGGATCATTGCTTCCTCTGCCTCTCCCAGCCCATCCTGGGCAGGAGCTGCCCCACGGACGCTGTGGTGCCCAGTGCCCAAAGCTGGACAAGAGGGATGCCAGGCCTCCCGACTCGACAGACGGTGCGTGACCTCAAACACTCCATCCTGGGACAGACCTCGGTCATGGCCGGGATTCTGGTGGCTCCAGGAGAGGACCAGGGGCCAGGAGCGCGTGGTGACTTCTGCTACTGCCAGAAGCCGTGGGGCCCCGGCCGCCCCTGGAACTGGGCGAAGGGGCCTTTCCCCTCCTGCCGGCTCTTCCAACGAGCGCCGGAACTTCTCTCCACACCGGTCCCCAGGAACGCAGCGCCACATGCTGCCCCCAAAGGCCCCCAAGCCCCATCTTGGGATCCACGTGGTCCTGGCAGAGACACAGGTGCCCGCGCACACTGCCCGCCACCTCCATCCGCACTGCGGGCTTCGAGCGAGTTGAGGCTGACTCCGTTGTCAGAAGCGGGTTTGGGACCTCGTGGGCTCAGAAAGGCTTGCTCGGAGGCGGCAGGAGGGGCCGGGGCTTGGGGTCCATCCCGCACGGAATGGCACAAGCCCTGTCGGTAGCTTCCGTTACGCACCCGTCTTCCTCGCCAGTCTTGGTTTATATTTTTAAGTTTTTACTTTAAGATAATTTGAAACTGAACAAAAGCCATGACAGGACTCATCCAAGACCCCGTGGGCCCCCGGGCTCGGGGCTTCTCGCCTGTGTGCTTCCCAGCCCTCCCCCAACACTCTTCCCGGATCCGTGGGAATAATCCCCTTCTATATTTTCTGGGGTTTTGTTTTGTTTTTTAATGGTTATTTACTTTTGAGAGAGAGAGCAGGGGAGGGGCAGAGAGAGAAAGACACAGAATCTGAAGCAGCTCCAGGCTCTGAGCTGTCCGCACAGAGCCCGACGCGGGGCTCGAACTCACAAATCATATGAGATCATGACCTGAGCCAAAGTCGGATGCCGAACCGACTGAGCCCCCCAGGTGCCCCTGTGTTTTCATTTTTTTAAATAAAAGTAAAACCGGGTGTATCGGGATGGGTTAGACTGGGAGAAGGCCCAGGGTGAGGGTCCATGGCCGTGCCCGGGCTCCATCCCGAGCCTCCTCCACTCAGGCACACGCCCTTGCAGCAGGCTGGGCCCACTCGGGGGGGGGGCTCTGTCTCAGGTTCCCTCCTGGTTCTTCTGGGCATGACGGGCTGCATGTCAGTGTCCCCCAACAACTTGTGCTGAAATCCTAACGCCCAGGGTGACGGCGTTTGGACACAGGGTCTTTGGGAAGCGAGCAGGCCGTGAGGGTGGCCCCCCATGATAGGACCAGTGCCCTTTTGAAAGAGCCGGCAGAGAGCCCGCCACCCCTGTGCCCTTGAGGACACAGTGAGAAGACAGAGGTCCACACCGGGGACGGGCAGCACCCCGACCCGGGCTCCAGCCTCCAGAGCCATGAGTCGCAGGCACGTGTGTGTGTCAGCCCCCGAGAGCCGGGCTCTGGTCCCCGCTGCCCGAGTGGAGACGCGGCAGCCAGGGCAGAACGGTCACACGCGGCACCTTTACGGCCCGATTTCTCCACCTGCACCTGCTCCGAAGACCGCGCGGGGGCGTCCAGGCTCCGGGCTCACCCGCTTCCACCCCCAGCTGTCCTCACTCCCAGCGTCTCGACTTCTGGCTGCCAGCTTTCTGACTTTCAGCAGTTCGGGGAGGCCCGTGTCTTGGCCATGAACTCCGCCCCTGCCTGGAGGGTGGGTGGCCTCTCCTTCCCCCCCAGCCACTGCCCCCCCGCATCGCCTGCAGGACGGTGCCCTCGGCCGTGACCGCTCAGGATGTCCCGTTTGCTCTGTAGGGAGAGCGTGACCAGGCGATGCCACGCCGCAGCCCACACGTTCTGACGGCGCCCGAAGTGCTGTGCTGGGGCCCTCGGGGAGGGGATGGGGGGATGTCCTGTGGCTTCCACAGGAGACCCCAGGCCCCTGCTCTGGGCTTTGGCGAGAGCCGAGCTGTCCCCCCAGGCTGCGTGGACCCGAGCTCGTGCACCCTGCGCTCACCCCGGATGAGGATGCGGGCCGGCCGGGGCTCTGCGCCCGGAGTTGTGGCCTTTGTGGCCGTGCTGGCCGGCACTCGGGCCCTGAGTTGCCCTGGGGCCATCCCACTGTCTCTGCCGGAAGTTCGTGCCTTTTCTCCAGAGACATCACCGGCTGGTGTGTCCTTCCGCTTCAACACTGCTCGGTACACGGGGACCCCGGGGCTCTGTTCCTGACCCGTCTCTGGTTGTTCCCCACCCCAGGGCTCCAGCTGACAAGCCCCACATCTAACCTCCTCATGCGGGTCAGAAACGGCACCGAGGCCAGAGCCTGGCTCCGGGGAAGGGCGGCCCGCAGGTTCCCTCAGGGAGACTTTTCCCCGGGGCCCCTGGGAGCCTCCGTCGGTGAAGCATTCAACCCTTGATTTTGGCTCAGGTCATGATCTCACCGTTCATGACACTGAGCCACACGCTGGGCTCTGTGCTGACAGTGTGGAGCCTGCTTGGGATTCTCAGTCTCAATCTCTCTCTCTCTCTCTCTCTCTCTCACACACCACACACACACACACACACACACACACACAGAGGAAGTAAATAAACTTTTTTTTAAAAAAAAGAATTGTTTCCTTTTACAAAAGAGAACATTAGTCATTCCCCATGTTGACTGTATGAATCATTTCCTTCTGCTGGAGGCGCACCAGGAGGCGTGCTGGCCCCTGGGAGCTGAACCGATGGGGAAAGATTCTTTCTTTTCAAAATAAACTCAGCCCCTAGTTGGTCCTCTTGAAAGTGACTTGAGGGCTGACATGACCAGCAGCCCAGGAGCGGCCTTCGTGGTGCTCTGTGACTGTCACAGCTCGGTCTTGCGGTGTGGGCGTGAGGCCGGAATTGTGCCAGGGCTCTGGGGGACCCAAGGTGGGGTGAGGGTCGGAAACGGTGCCTGACACTCGCCTCCGATGGCCAATGGCCTGTGAGCGCCTTCACCCTGAAAAATACCAGGGTTGGAGCCGCACAGGGTGCAGAGGCGGGGCTGGGAGTCTTCCTGCTTCCTGGGGGCAGGAGTCCGCTACCAGCCTCTGGAGGTCAAGGGCCGCTCCTCGTCCCTGGGGCGGGGCGGCGCTAGCCAGGAAGCTGAGAATAAGCCTCGAACATGGTGCCTGCGGCGGAGCCCCCTTCCCTGAGCCTCTGCCCACACTCTCCACTGCCCGCCGGGTGATGCCCGTCCTGCGGAGGGAGGTTCCTGCAGACTGGTCCCAAGCTCCCTGGGGGCCACGGGAAGAGGAGGAGGGGCAGACGGGGCAGTGCCCCCCCCCCCGCCCCGTGTGACACCAGCTGCTGGGGAGGCCAGGCCACCAGAGCTGACCCTCCTCTCTGTGGTCCAGGCCAGGGCGCAGGGTCGTGAAGTGCTCACATGCACAATGGACTTAGCCCTCAAGGCAGGAGGTGGGGGAATCGACCATTGTGTGCTCTGACCTGGGCGTCCTCTGCACCCCCAAAATCGGCGCCTGGGAAGCCAGGGCCTGGGGTCTGCCCTTGGCCATTACGGCCCAAGCCGCTCATTCCCCCTACAAATCCTAAATGAGCTCGCAACAGTGACAGGGCCTCCCTGTCTCAAATTCACGCGGTTCACTCCAACCAGAGGCAGACGGGACGCTATGGCCCTGGCAGTCTCCATGTTTCAAGAAAAATCAAGCTGTGGACCAGGCCCCCTGGGTGGCTCCGTCGGCTGAGCATCTGACTTTACCTCAGGTCATGGTCTGGTGGCTCATGAGCTCGAGCCCTGTGACGGGCTCTGTGCTGACAGCTCAGCACCTGGAGCTGCTTCACATTCTGCGTCTCCCTCTCTCTCTGCCCCTCCCCTGCTCACATTTTCTCACCCTCAAAAATAAAAAATAAACATTAAAAAAAAAGCTGCAGACCAGAAAATAATTCAGGCAAAAGGAGTGCAACCCTCAGATCCAATACAGACACCCAGTTACAGTTGTGCTTTAAATAAACCAAGGGTAATTTTGAATGTGAGCATATCCCACATGGTATCTGAGACACCATGTACTGGAAGCCGCTCGTTTTTTATCTGAAATTCAAATTTAACTGAGTATCGTCCTTAATTTATTTTTTTATTTTAGAGAGACAGCACGTGCAGGTAGGGGGCAGAGAGAGGGGGAGAGAGGACCCTAAGCAGGCTCCGGACTGTCACTGCAGAGCCCGAGGTGGGGCTCCATCGCCAACCGTGAGGTCACGACCTGAGCCGAAATCAGGAGTCAGACACCCCAACGACTGAGCCCCCAGGCGCCCAGGCACCCCCCCCCCAGCGATCAGGAGTGACCAGCAGCTGAGCCTGGCACCTCAGGGCTCCCCGCCTCCCCCCGCCAGGCTCATCCCTGGAGGTGACGTGATGGGGACGGTAACAGCACCAGGACAGGATGCTGTGAGGACCCGCGGAGCTGGCCGCAGAGCCACGCACAGTGGGCAGGACAAAACCGTCCTTGGGGTCATCACGGCGGGGTGCCCGTCTGAAGAACTAGACTTTCTTTCCAAAAGCCCATGACCGGCCCTCTGGGCCGGGTGCCAAGGGAACAGGAAATGGGTTGGTGTGGTTCCCGCCTGCAGGGCTCTGAGACAGGAGCCCGGGTCTGAGTCCAAACAGTGGGTGGGAGGCGCCCCCTAGAGGCGCGGAGCGTGGGCTGCAAGCCGCAGCTGGCACCTTGGCTGGCAGCTTGTGGCCGCTGGGGTCCTGGGGCACCTCCCATCTCTGAGGTCCTTCAGGCCAGGAACTGGGGTGATGTCGCTGTCCTTGATGTCCAGATGTCAGGACGAGGCCCGAGGAGGCCCCAGGAAGATGCGAGCGGGGTGGGGGGCAGGGCTTCCTACATCAGCGTTTTCCTCCACTGTCTCCAGCGTTTTCCTCCACTGTCTCCAGCATTTTCCTCCACTGTCTCCAGTGTGAGCTCCAGTGCGAGCAGGAGAGGGGAGCCAGGGACAGACAAGCTGGGGTGGAATTGCATTTCTGTCCCAGAGAGTCAGAGGGGAGGACAGCGTGCCCAAGGGAAGGTGGACACACAAGGGTGTGTTTGACTAAAGCCTTCCAAACTCCTTCCTCTGAACCCAGCTCTCACGACTAAGAACCAGGTGTCCCCTAGGGGTGGAACACAGTCACCCTTTCGTAAGTGACGGGACACTGCTTCCCAGAGATGATATCAGCTTCCCAGACAAGAAACTCCACTTGGGCAGAACCCAGAGCCGGTCCTGGGAATGATTCACAGTAGCCAAACTCATACAAGACTGATGTATAAACCAGATGGCTTGTGGGATGCCTGGGGGGCTCAGTCAGTTAAGCGTTTGACTTCGGCTCAGGTCATGATCTCGTGGTTCGTGAGTTCAAGCCCTGTGTTGGGCTCTGTGCTGACAGCTTAGAGCCTGGAGCTGCTTCACATTCTGTGTGTCCTTCTCTCTCTGCCCTTCCCCTGCTCACACTCTGTCTTTCAAAAATAAACAAACATTTTAAAAAATAATAAAATAAATAAAATAAACCACAGGCTTGTGTGTTCATTGGCCATGGGAGAAGCCCCTTTCCAGGGCCTAGATGTTTCCCACGTGGGAGTCCAGCCCCCCCTTGCTGGGATTAGGATACTGGGGAGGCCGGCTGCATCTTTTTAAGATGTGGACAACACAGTGGCGGTGGGCAGTAGGGGGGATCTAGTGATCAGGACGGTGAGTTGGTCAGTTGGTCACTGCCCACGTGCTCTGTGCCAGTCCAGCCCTGGTCCCCGGGTCTGACTGATAACCTGGCAGGGAAGGCAGACGATGAACAAGTTGTCACCAATGGTTTGCAATGACAAGTGGGCAGGGGGCCGTGCAGAACACCTGCTGAGGGACAGGCCGGTGAGGGACCAAGTGGGGTCCCCTCGTCTGGGGTGTCAGGGTGAGAAACCTCGACACGGTCCACTGGTCAAGGACTGAGTGAGGAAATGACTTCCAGAAGCCACCACCCATAACCCACCTCTACAGCCCCACCCCAGCCGGCGGGGCCTGGCCCGCTCTGGGCCCTCGGGACCCTCAGCGTGGCTCCCCCTGGTCAGCCGTCTTCTAGCACCCAGGGCCACCCTGTGCCTGCTCCCCCATGTCTAAGGTTGCTACTCCAGGGGCCTCTCCCGACCCCCAGACAAGAGGGCTACATCTCGAGGGGCCGGTACCGTCAGGAGCCCCCTTCACAGGCGAGAGGCTGAGCCTGGAGTCCACGGGGCTGTCCCCAGGGGTGTGGCTGACCGCAGCCCGCACAGACCAAGCGGCAGCGCTCAGCAATGTGGCACCAACAGTTAACTGCGAAGCCTGGGCGTGAGTCCGGGTCAGGCCCAGGTCCGGGGGCACGGGAGCGCGGCTGGCAGGGCACCCAGCCTTCATCCGCACCCCTGCGGAATGCGCCGCTTATTGGTCCCATTGCACTGAGAGGGAAAGTGAGGCCTAAAGACGCTTGGCGCCTTGCCCAGAAGGGGTTCCGGCAACCGGACCGAGGAGTCTACAACCGGGCGGGAGGGGAGGAGCGCTCTCCGCAGCGGGTCCAGCGCCCGGCACCGCGGTGGGTGGGGCCTGGGGAGGGGGCGGGGCGCGGCCCGCGGGGCGGGGCGGAGCTGGCTGCCCTGACTGGGTAATCCGGCTGCCCCGCCTTGGCTCCACCTTAGCCCCGCCCTCCCCGTGGTGGCCCCCTCCCCCCCCACTGCCCCGAGGCCCGCGGTCAAGGCCAGGTCGGGCGGGGACAGTGGAAGTCGTAGGGAGCCCACGCCGGCGGGCGCTGTCAATGGCTCGCCTTTCTTCGTAGGCGCCTTAGACCGGGACGTGCTGCTGGCAGCCCGGCCTCGCAAAGCCCACAGCTCCGAGGGCCCTCGCCCGGAGCCGCGCCGCCGGCGCCGCAAGCTCTCCCCCGCGCTTCCGCAGCCCGCCCGCGCCGCCCGCGCTGCGCCGCGGCGCCGGGCCGCCAGGGGGAGCCGCGGGGCCCGGTTCTCCGCTGCGCCTGCGCTGGGGCCGCGCGCGAGCCCGAGCCCGAGTTCGCCGCGTGCGCGCGCGCGCCCGCCCCGCAAGTGCGCCTGCGCGGAGGTCGTGGCCGCGCCCGCTCCCGCCGGGGGCTCGTCGCTGGGCGGCCGGGCCATGGGGGAGGCCGAGGTGGGCGGCGGCGGCGCGCCGGGCGACAAGGGGCCAGGGGAGGCGGCCACCAGCCCGGCTGAGGAGACGGTGGTGTGGAGCCCCGAGGTGGAGGTGTGCCTCTTCCACGCCATGCTGGGCCACAAGCCCGTAGGTGAGCGGAGCGCCGCCGAGGCCGCGGACCCGCGTGGGGGCGGGGCGGGCCGGGCAACGGCCGGGGGGCGCGGGGCGGGGCGTTCCCCGCCCGTCCACTCACCCACCTACCTGCAGCTCCTGCTTCCCCCGCACCCCGCGACCCCTCCGTCCATTCACCTCAGCCCCGCTGACGCTACCCCCCCTACACCCCTCCCCTGCGCGCCTCAGCCTTCCTGTACCTTTCCCTATACCCTCCCTCTGGCCCCTACTGCACCCTTCCTGCATCCACCCTCCTCCACCCTGCCCCCCCATACCCTCCCTTTGCACCGCCTACAGCCACCCTCCTGCTCTCATCTTTACTCTGCCCTGCTGACCCTTGCCCCACCTCCCCCACTGCCTCCCTCCTCGCCCCTCCTCACAGGTGGCTTCTTCCACCCGCAGGTGTCAATCGGCACTTCCACATGATCTGTATCCGGGACAAGTTCAGCCAGAACATCGGCCGGCAGGTCCCGTCCAAGGTCATCTGGGACCACCTGAGCACCATGTACGACATGCAGGCGCTGGTAAGCTGGACCCCATGGTCCCCGGTGCTCAGGCCAGGGCCCCGCCCCCCCGGGCCCCGCCCCCCCTCCCCCCACGGAGCTGCTTCTCAGAGCGCACCAGGTCGCCCTCGGGGAGCCCTGTGGACCTCCCGGGGACCAGCAGCGACTAACACGGCGGCTCCAGGTGGTTCACAGGTCTGGTGACAGTAGCCGGTCACCCTCAGGAGCCTTCTGTCCGTGGGTGGGCGGTGAATGTCTCTCCCGGGAGGCGAGCGGGGAGCTGAGGCCCGGGGAGGAGGCGGGAGGCCCCGCGGTGCTCCAGGCAGGAAGGTGACTGGACCTGAGTCACGTTCAGGTGAACGTGGTGGCTTCTGTGGGTCCCCGGTGCCACAGAAGCCCTGGCCAGTTTCATCCAAAGGCAGGCAGGACAGCTAGGAACCCAGACGGCCAGAGGACACAGTGGGCGGTCCCCGCAAACGGCAGGTGTCAGGGCCCTGTGGCACCAGGAGATGGTGGGTCAAGGAGCTGGGGAGGCCTGGGCCCCTGCGGGAGGGCAGGGGGCAGTGGGAGCTAAGCAGTAGGAACTTCTGCCGAGGCAGGGGTGAGGCTCTGCCCCGGCTGACTTAGGGCCACACTGGCCTTCCTTGTCCGCATCCGGTGCTACCCCCGCTGCGGGTCTGGGCAGGCGGCTCGCAGCTCCTTGTTTTACTCTAGAAAGGAGGTGAGGGTGACAGCGGTGCTCTGGGGACTGCCTGGCCGGCCTGCAGGACGCACCCAGCTCGTGAGGGACCAGCTGTCATCCTGAAGGGGCCTCGTCCCTGCACCTGGCACCTTGTGGGGTCACCTGGTCCCCAGACTTCCCATGCCGTGACTCCAGGCTGGTGGGGGCCGGAAGCAAGACACAGACACGAGGGTGGCACCAGGCCGTCGCTGCACTTGGGAGGCGTTAGTCCCGGGCAGGCGGCCCCTCCCCACTCTCTGCCGGAGCTTCTGTGAGGCCTGTTACTTGGGCACGACTGGGCACGACCTCCGGGCTGTCGGTCCTTTGACCCCAGTGCCCCTGCGGAGCTGATGCCAGGCACCCGGACCCTGGCAGTGTGCATCTGTGGCCCCCACCACGGGGGGTACCAGTGGCCCCAGGAGACACGGCACACCCCCGCCGCCAGCTCGCCACCCCTTCCTCCGGTGGTCCTGTGCCTCCAGGTCGCTGTACCTTCTGGCACACGGGGCTTGTGTGACATGTAGGACAAGGGGGACTCTGCAGTGTCCCCGACACCACTGTGTTGTCTTACCTGGTTTCCAAGGCAGTAGCTTCCCTGTCCCACACCCTCCGTGTCTGCGAGCTTCATTGTCACTGTTCTCTGATCACACTCTCGTGGGAAGTGAGCCGAGCCAGGTCAACGGGAGAGCTGTGGCCCTGCTTTCGCCCGGGGCGGGGGGCGTGCCGCCCCAGCCTCGGCTCAGCTGACCACTCCCGGTGGCCGGACTCCTGGTGGCCGGACTCCCGGTGGCCGGAGCGGGAGCCTTGGCTCCTGCGGGCCTGTGAGGAAAGCCCAGCCTGGTCGACTGCAGGCAGAGGGAAGGAGCCACCCTCACCCCACTGGTGCCCCAGCTCGGTCCGTGCGCTCCTTGGTGCCCCTGATTTGGCTCTTACGCGTTTTTGGTGACTTGCTAAAATCACATTTTTTTCTTTATTTCTTTAAACAAATCGGCCCGTTTGCCATCAGCACGAATCTGAGATTCTTCCATTCCCAAATCCAGAGAGGAACTTTGTCCTTCCGGAAGAAATCATTCACGAAGTCCGAGAAGGTGAGACCCAGGCAGGACATGGGCCGAGGGCGGCAGTGTCGGGTGAAGGTCACGAACCTCGGGGAGGAGGGCGGGCTGCCGGCGGGGTGCTCCTTGGCCCAGGTGGACCGGGAGGCCTGGGGAGCCTGGGGGCCTGGCGGGAGCTTGTTCAAGAACGGTGGGCTCTCTTTAAAAGCGGCCTGGCGGCAGCTGAGAGACACACACGCAGCCGGCGCCGGCCTGAGCCCCCCGCGGCGCTGGGCGGGGCCGCGGCCCCCACCGCTGTGGTAAACGTCAGCTGTCGCCCCGCAGGAAAAGTGGTCATTGAGGAAGAGATGAAGGAGGAAATGAAGGAAGACGTGGATCCCCACAACGGGGCAGACGATGGTGAGTAGGGGGCACCTGCCGACCCTGCCCCGGGGGCAGCCAGGCCTGCATGTTGAGTCCGCTTGGGGCCAGAGCCACCTTGTCGGGCCTTCCACCTGCTTGGGCAAGAGCCCCGGGGCAGGCCCGGCTTTGCGCACGGCCCGCACTGCGAGCCGGCCCCAGGGCGGCCGGGGGCACCGGCACCGGGCAGGTGGACGGCAGTTGTGTGGTTCAGGGGGTGCGGGTGCGGGGGGGCCGGCCACCGGGGACGAGCTCCGCGGGGCGGGGGCGGGGGCGGCGGGCCCCCCGGAGGACCCAGCTGGCGGCGGGCCGCGCGTGGGGGTGGAGGTTTTCACAGCTGAGCAGGAGGATGAGACAAATTCTGGATATTCTGTTTTCAGCCAAATGATTTTGTCTCCCAGTTTTCTCGTCTTCAGGAAGCTTGGGGAAAGCCACGGAGAAGTCCAGCAAAGACAAGAACCCCTCAGACTTGGGGTCCAAGGAAGGGGCGGACAAGCGGAAGCGCAGCCGGGTCACTGACAAAGTCCTGACGGCAAACAGCAACCCCTCCAGCCCCAGCGCCGCCAAGCGGCGCCGGACGTAGGTGCGGCTCAGCCGGAGCAGGGGTGCGGCCACCGGCCGGATGCTACCCCGCCCCCTGCCCGCCGCCCTCCCTCAGGTGCCCCGGGACCCCGACCACCTCCACTGGGCCCCGGAGACCAGGGCCGCCGGCTCAGGCGCCGAGAGCTGGGAGCCAGGCTTCCCCTCTGTCCTCCCGCGACGTCGGGTCAGCTCCAGCTACGTCAGTGCACGGGCCGGGCCACGGTCCAGGCTCCGTGGAGCAGGGCGAGGGGCACAGACAAGGAGGCCTGGACCGGCGAGCAGGACGACCGTGTCGCTGTGTCCTTGAGGAGCGTGCGTCTTGCCGGGCTGCTCGGCGCTGCCCGTTTGTCCGTCTGTCCATCTGTTGGCCACTCTTCCTAAACTGGCTGCACGTCGGGAGAGAGAAACTCAGGCCGCCGTGTGGCGGAGCGGTCGCCCACCCCTCAGAAACTGAGAACTGATGTCTAGCCTCATTCGCTTGTACTGTAACGATGTATATAATTGGGCGGTATTTCACTATTTAATTTTTATGAAGCCTATTTTACTAGTGTTTTATATGAAAACAACACTGCAGAAGCAACACTCGTCTTGTATTTTTCCTGAGATGTTTTGTGTTAAGGTCACGACCCCTGAGACGCTTTCGCTCAGTTTTACGCCAGAAACAGGATTCGTGGCGGCTATTTTTGTATCTTCGCGTAACTTGCAAACAGACCAAACGAGTGCGTGGAGGGAAGGGGCCCCGGGGCCCAGGGTTGCCTGAAAGTCTTTCGTTGGGGTGCGGGGGCATTAAAGCACGGGAGCAGCAGCCTGGAGTCTTGTGGCTTTGACGCCAGAATGAGGGCCCTTGTCCTGCGCAGGAAGCGTCCAGGGTTTAGGGCTCCCTCGTTACGATGTGTTGACCAGAGATCGGGCCAGAGTGGAAACCTTGCCGAGTGTAACAAGCCCTCCGAGTACAGAATGCCAGGGTAGCCGACAGGCCGAGCCCGAGGCTGGCGGGGCCCGGACGTCCGACAGCTCGGCCCCCAGCAGCGCGAGACTCGGGGCCCAGTCTGCTCCCCGCAGAGGAGGGTCCCGCCGTCCAGGCTGAGCGAGAAGGGCGCGCCCTCCGTCCCTGCCGGCCTCCGCGCCCCTGGTCCTTCGTCAGGAGAGGTCCCCCCACCCTCTCGGAGCAGGAGGCGGGGACTGGATGCCAGCCTGCACCACGCCCACCTGCTCTGAGCGGCCCACGCCGGGTCTCTGCCAGCCCTCCTTCGGGGCCCATGCCAGGCCGGCTTCGGTCGCTGGGACCCTGCTGCCCAAGACAGCACAGGTGGGCCTGGGCCCTGGGGAGTCAGAACCGGCAGAAGCGTGGCGCAAACATGTCTACAACGATGAGGGTCTTTGCCTTTCAGATGTGGACCCCAATCTGGAGCAGCATCTTCAGGGACCTCAGAACATGCTGGAAAAGCCTAGTCAATAAATCAAACCTGTCTCACGATGACTGAACATTTGCTGCCCTCCCAGGAGGTGTAGGGGGAGGGGCGTGCGGGGTCAGCCCAGCAAGGGAGATGGCCCCCCACCCCAGGAGCCCGTTTGGGGCTATTCCCCACGCCTTGTGCCTGCGGGGCCCGCAGCCCTGAGCAGGGTAAGGCTCACAGGGTCTCTGCTTCCCTGCCCTGGGTCCGGTTCGTGTGCGCTGCGAGTGGTCTATGCAGGTCAAATTCACAGGCATCCGGGTACTTCGCCTCTCCTGGCCTAGGGTCCGCTCTGTGACGCTGCGGGGGTACTGCTGTGCCCCCACCACACAGGTAGACGGTGTCCGACGGGACTGGCAGGGGAGAGGCTGAAGTGTGAGAGGCCTGCAGGCCACAGGCACCACTGACCTGAGACCAGAAACCCCGGAGTTCTTGGTGCTGAGGACGCCGGGCCCTGGGGACGGCGCTCCCTGCTCTAGCCCAGCTCAGGGGCCCCCAGGGCTGATGTGGGAGAGTGGGTTTTCAAGCACCTACAAATTGGGCAGCAACGGCGCAGCGGAGCTCCCTTGGGGCTGGGTGGGTAGGGATGGGACTTTGGCCAAATAACATGGCTGCCACTGGTTTTGCCTGAAAAAATGTTAAGGCAGGTCTAACCTGAGCCTGCTCCTGCCCAGCTCCTGCAAGACTCAGCCGGAACAAGGCCACCCTGCTAGTGCGGGAGAAGGGACAGGAGCGTGCAGCTGTGGTCACTCCTATCCTTTTAGAAAGTGAGGTCGTGTGTACACAGGTCCCAGCCAGGTGAGACTGTCTCAGAAAATAATGAGGAGGGACAAGCAGCTAGGAGTCAGGACCCCCCGCAGCAAGAAGGGCCATCAGCTGTGCCTGCAGCCAGGTCGGAAGGCTGTGCTCAGCTCTCAGCTGTCACTGGCCACTTGCAGGACTGGGAGAGGTCAGTGTCCCCAGGGGGCTGGGCTTGGCTTCACCCTCCACCCCGTCAACCCTGGGAGTCACCCTCATGGCTACATCTGTCAAAAGGCCAGACTTCAGTTTTAGCTAAGATACCGTGAAACAATGAAGTGGTATAGTAGTTACAGAGGACAAATTCTACCCGGGGTGGCCACTCCCAAGTTTCATTTTGAGGGGTGGGTCCCCAGCCTTGCTGGAACTCCCCAGGCCACCAGCAGATGGGAAGGCACAGATTAAGGGAGGGACCTGCAGTCCCTGGGGATTTGCAGCTGCAGGGGATTTGCAGCGGCCTGACTGCCCGTGTGCACAATGTGCCCAGCCCCCAGCCCCCAGAGAGGCCCCGAAGGGATGTTTAACGGGGGCCACCTGTGTTGAACAGCCTCAGGGTGACCCCCAGTCATCTGGTCATTCATGCATCCCCTCCCTCTAGGCAGCACCTTACCACTGATCGGATGTGGAAGGGGATGGAGGTCAGGCCCACAGTGACACTGAGACAGGACTCAGCACACTGGAAAGAGACTCTCCCACTGGCCTTATAGAAGCAAACTGCGGGGTGTGACCAGCTACAGAAGGACACGTGGGTCTCTGTCCTACCACCCCGAGAATAATCTCCGCCCCCAGTCCGGGGGACCATGGAGGCAGACTGCTCTACAGAGCAGCCTCTCATGAGACCACAGCCCCAGCATACAGCTGGAGGGCCTCCGCGAAGGAGTGTCCAGGGGGCGCCTTCCAGGGAGGACGGCTTGCAGAGGCTATGGTCCCGGAGTTCCCCCCCCTTCAGAGGGACATCCTCCCGTAGGTATCCTCCAGAGGTGGGTAGACACTTGTTCCGGGAGAACGTTCTCTGGGAAAGGGGATATTCTGGAGGAGGGGGCTTCCAGCGGGTGGGCGTCCTCTTCTGGGGCAGGTTGCCGTGGGGGCGCATTCTGGGGGGGCTCTCTGGGATGAGCATCCTCCAGGTACATACCTGTAGAGCGGGTATGCTCCAGAGGGCATCCTGGGGGGAGGTTCATTCTCCCAAGGGGAAAGGATATTGTGGGGGGACCCTAGGGGGGCATCCTGGGCGGGGAGCAGCCTCCCCGGAGAAATCGCCGAGGGCGCACCCTGGAGGCAATCCCAGCGAGGAAGGGGGAGGGCGTCCTCCGGAGGGACGTTCTCGGGGCGGGGCTGTCCTCGGAGCCGGGGCCTTCTCTGGGCGGAGGGCGCCGGCGGCCCCGCCCCGGCCCCGCCCCGGCCCCGCCCCGGCCCCGCCCCAGGCCCCGGCCCGGCCCCGCCCCCGCGCTTCCTCCTTCGCTCACTTTCGCTTCCGCCAGAACGGGGGTCCAGCCGCCGCCCGAGCATGGACGACCCAGACTGCGACTCGACCTGGGAGGAGGACGAGGAGGAGGACGACGAGCGAGCGAGCGCCGGCGGCGACGAGAGTGGCGAGGCCGGCGCCTCCGGGGAAGCGGAGGACGAGGACGAAGAGGACGCGCGGGCGGCGCGGCTCGGCGCGCTCCAGGTGCAGCCCCGGCGCCCGGCCCCGGGGGCGCCCACCCGGCCGCCGCGAGGTGGGGGAGGCCCCGCTCCGGGAAGGCCGCCCCCCGCCCCGGGAGACCTGGCTGGGGGGCTGGCCCTCCCTGTCCAGCTGTCGCCCCCTCCCCGACCCAGGCCCCCTCGAGCCCCACTCAAGATCCCCGGACACTCAGATCCGGCCCGTCCTGCGCTTGCCAGCTCTGGCCCAGCCGGGGGGGCCTCGCAGGGAGGTCCAGGGCCACTCTCAGGTCCGTGTTGTGTGTTGACACTTCCTGAAGCGGATGCCCCGGTCACATTCTGGACTCCGGTCTCTGTCACGTACCGCCTCCGGGCCCTGGGCTCCGTTCTCTGAATAGATCCCAGCGCTCTGTGCTGGCCACCTCCGCTGCCTCTGGGCGCCCCCTGCCTCTGCCGCTGGCTGCTCGGAGCACCCCACCCTGCTCCCCCACCGCCCCTCCCCCATCGCTCTTCCCTGGGTGCATCGCACACCCCGCTGGGACCCCCCACCCTCTTGCAGGTGGCCTTGGAGACTACATTTATGTGACTTGCCTGAGCCAGGGCGGCAGCCGGGTCTCTTGTTAGCGCCAGGGTTATTTGTCATTGCCAGCTGTTACTTTTGTTACTACTGATTAGCTGGGTGACCAGCGGTTACTTTTGCCTCCACTGATGATACTCCTTGTTACTGTCGGTTACTTTTGTTGCCGCAGATTTTCTTCTCATTGCCACCGGTTACTTCTGTTACTGGTGTCACTCATTATCAGGGTCCCGTACTCACTGAGCCTCACATCTTTCCCAGCGGAGGCCAGCCCCAGCTGGGGTGCTAGGTGGTATCGGGACCTAGGTGACAGCTGTCACTTGTGGAGAATGATGTATTGGCATTGTGTCTCCGGGTCTTGAATTCCAGCCTGTGTGATCCCTGGGCTGCCTTCTCCCCCGAACAGAGGAGAGCTCTGGCTGTGTGGTGCAGCGGTCAGGGAGAGGGACCCGCAGGGGCTCCTGGGCCTGCCGGGAAGGCTGAGCACATCTGTGGCGTCGGGGGCAGGCATGAGTTTCTGGAGGAAGCGGGCTGGGCAGTGGCCAGGAGCCACAGGCAGGAGCTCTTCTGCAGCAGATGCCCACTGGCTGGGACCCAGGTTGGGACGGAGGATGCTGTCCTCAGTGTAGCTCCATGGGCCCCACTCCCGAGGCAGTGCGCTGGCCACCCGGGTCACCCTGGGAGATGCCACAGGCCTTGACTTCTGCACTGGGCCCCGGGCCAGCCGTGTGGTGCTTTGTCCCGGCCTGTGTCGTCTGGGCATCCGAGGGGCTGACCTGGGGAGTTTCCGTGTCCCCTCTGGCCCTTGGCTGGTAGCAAGGACGTCACCAGCGCGCCCTGCTCTGTGACTTGGGCAGGGAGGCACTCCAGGTTCCTGCTGGGGCTCAGAACCATTTGGAGCATGTTGGGGAGTGGGGAGGGGGTCAAGCCAAGGGGCGCAGTGCCAGGCCTGGCCTCCTGACTCCCCTTGCAGTGCTCTCTTGCTCCTCCCAGGACCCTGGGCCCAGGTTTCTCCCTGGGACGGGCTGTCTCCTGTAGACTCCTGCCAGGGGCCGAGCGGCCTGGGCCCTTCCTCCTGCCCTGGCTCCTGTCGGACCTCAGGCCAGGCTCAGCCCCGCTCACGCCTCCCACCCTATCAGGGGTGGGTCCAGCCGTGGTTTTCCAGCATCCTGGCCGTCAGGTTTCCTTCTGTCCTTCCCGGGACCCTGGGGTGCTTGGCCTGCAGAGACAGCGGCAGCGGGGAGCCCTGGGTCCCCCTGAGCCGGCTCTCCCAGAGGCCTCCGTCATTCATTTCCTTGTCAGACAGGTGTCGGGGGCCCTCCTGGGGCTGTGAGGCCCCTGCCCTTCGGGACACAAGCCTTGTGGCGACTTAGAGCACGGCACCGAGAGAAGGCACTGGGGGAGGCGGTCCAGATGGAGTTCCCCGGCAAACACGGGAGGAGGAAGTGAAGTGCGAGCCGGGGGCAGTGCTGCACCCCTCGACCGTGCTGCGCAGCCTGGGGTCCTGGGGGCTGGGGCGGCAGCAGGGCCCAGGCCTTGCTCCGCCCGTTCTGGCCCCTTCTGGGTTTGTTGCCAGCCGACCCGGGTCCTTGCTGCTCTTACCAGGACAGGGGCTTGCTTGAGGTGGGTCTCCCACGGGGGCTCACCTGTCTCTTCTCTCCCCAGACCAGGACGATGGGGTCCCGAAACTGGCGAGCCATGCGGGACACGCGCAGGTACCGCCACCACTACCCGGTACGTAGAGGCGGTGGCACCCGCACACCTCAGCCACCCGCCTGGGGGACAGCCTCCCACCCTCCACCCGGGGAAGGCCGTGGGGGCAACATGGCCCATCAGCCCCTCCCTCAGACAAGGCCCCTGGCCCACTTGGCCTAAGCAGGGGGTGACGGGACAGCAGTTACCTCTCTGAGCCTCGGGGCCCTTGCCTTTGAAGCGCGGTGACAGCACCAGCGAGTGGCCCATCCACATGAGGTCACGTGTTGGGACCCATGTCAGTGGCATTCCTGCTGCCCGCACCCCCTGCCCTCTGCACCGTGCCAGACAACCCCTGGGCCACCGTGGGCACAGAGGAAGGGGACCTGCCGCCTGGCCTGTGCTGCTGAGGAGGGGAGGGTGGTGGGCAGAGGGAGCTGGCGTCCTCCTAGCGCGGAGGTTGGTCCTCACCTGCAGCGCGAGCGGCCCAGGCTGGGGACTCGGGGTCTTCGCCAGCCTTCAGGATGCCGGAGGCTCGTGGGCCGAAGAGGAGACGCCCTGTCTCCCAGGAACATTCTAGTGTGAGGGGCCCTCAGAGGCAGCCTATTTCTGGAGATGTCTTGACTGGCAACTTTCTCTGGCTCTTCAGGATTTGATAGAACGGGATGGCAACGGTGACATGCCAAACCTGAGTTTCTACAGAAACGAGATCCGGTTCCTGCCCAATGGTGCGCGTCTGCTGGGCCGCCTGCGCTCTGTCCGTCTGGTGGGCGGCTGTGGCTCGGTTAGGGCCCTGTCGGGGGCGGCGTCTTGTCTGGCGAGGTTTTCGGCCTGCCCCGCAGCGCCCCCTGGAGGCTGCTGAGGGGACGCTCCGGGAAGGGCCGTGTCGCTCACTACTCAGGTCTGCTGCTTTAGTGGGAAAGCCGCAAATGTCAAGTGGCGCGTAAGACTGATTGGTACATTTCCAAATGGTCAGAAAAAACCCAAGGTGGAAAATGTTCTGTGATGTGAAAATTATATGGAACCATGAGCGACCGTAAGGGAGATTCCTCTGGCCCCACCCACGCGCATTTGTTCAGGCGTGGCCGCCTTCCCACTACCACGCAGCGTGCGTGAGGCAGCTGAGGACACGGGGCCTCAGAGTCACTGCCTGGCCCTTTGCAGACACAGTGGCCGCCCTACAGGAGGGCCCGGCTGGGGCGGTAGGGGGTGGGGGGGAGGTCCACTGGGTCGTGTTTGAGGTCGGGTTCCAGCTAACAGGCTTGTGGTTTGGAGGGGGCAGCGAGGACCCCTTTCTGCAAAGACAGGTGGGGGTCTGGGGCCCCCATGTCCTTCTGGGCCCTCCCAGCGTGGCCCCTCTCACTCGGGTCTGTGCTCAGTCAGCAGCGGAGTCCATGTCCAGACTGCAAAGAAACCGAGGCTTCGGTTGGGGGTTATGGTCACGTGACACACCCATGCACTTCGGAGCCCCGAGGTGCTCGAGAGAGGAGGGGAGTGGGGGCCTCCAGCAGCTCCTCACTGACTTATCCCCACGGGACCCCCAGGCTGTTTCATTGAAGACATTCTTCAGAACTGGAGGGAGGATTATGACGTCCTAGAAGAGAATCACTCCTACATCCAGTGGTGAGTGGGCGGGGCTAGTTGAGCAGGTGCCCTGGGCGGCCGGGAGAGCACTTGTAACCGCCTCTGAGGCCGAAAGCCGGTGCGGGAAGCGGGAAGAGCGGCAGATAGGCCGGCTTGCCGGGGCGGGCACGGGTGCCAGGAGGCCTCGTGGGCCTGCAGAGCCGCGTGGACACCCACGGTGACCGGCTTCGAAAGCGGCTTGAGGTGATCCTTGCCAGCATGGCTGCCTTGGGGAGCCTCGACACCGCCCGCAAGCACGGTGTGCGTTTGAAGACGGCCTGTCGGGGGCCTCTTCCAGGCCCCAGAGCATCCTGGGGAATAGTTGTGCAGCGTTAATGACCAGACGCAAGGAGAACACGGGATTATGAGGAATCCTGGACCGCCCTGGGCAGTGGCTGGCGGACCAGCCTACCTGCTGATCACGTTCCCCGAGACTCCCACAGCCGCGGTGCACCCATCCCGTGCCTGGCCCCTAACAGGCTCCCTGCAGCCTTCCCGCCCACACCCCTTGGCTTTGCCTCGTGAGAGCCCACGACACATGGGTTCATGCCGCCAGGCCCTCCCGGAGTTGAGCTCCGAACCCAGAGCGGCTGGTGAGCCTCCCCGGGACCCCCAGCATGTGCGCCGTGGCCGGGAGCTGTGACCGTGTCTCCCACAGGCTGTTTCCTCTGCGGGAACCTGGAGTGAACTGGCACGCCAAGCCCCTCACGCTCCGGGAGGTCGAGGTGAGCCCTCAGCCCCGGCAGCTGCCCCTGCCCTGGAGCCCCTCCCTCCCCGCTGGTCCTTGCCTCTGCCCCCTGGTGCCCCTCACAGGCTTCTAGAGAAATCTGGCTTTCTCCAGCAGTTTGCCTCAAGTTGGGGAGCCCAGGGCCAGGGCTGTGAGCAGAATCAGGGTGAAGGGAGCTTCGTCACACCCGGTTGGGGCTGGAGCAAGACACTCTTGGAGGGACGGAAGGGTCTGGCGAGGGGGAGGCCGGCCCTAGGGCTCCCCCTGCGGTGCTCCCTCGAGCTGCTGCATGCCTCTGGAGGCTAAGCCAAAGCCCCAGGCCCGGGTGGAGCCCGGCAGCAGCTTAGAGAATTTCATTATTAATTCTTCTTTGGGCTCCTGCACCTGGAATTTTGCCCTGAAAGTCTGAGTCTAGCCCTTTAGAAGAATCGGGGTCTGCGGGAGGTGTGGGCCCGTCCCACGCGCCAGGGATGACCCCCGGGCTCCCCCCTGGCCTCGGGGGTGTGTTCCAGGAATTCAAAAGCTCCAAGGAAGTCAGGGATCGCCTGGTCCAGGCCTACGAGCTCATGCTGGGCTTCTACGGCATCCAGCTGGAGGACCGGAGCACGGGTCAGCTGCGCCGGGCACACAACTACCGGAAGCGCTTCCAGAACCTCAACTCGTGAGCACCGCCCCTCCCCCACCGCCCCTGAGGAGGATGGGGCCACGCTAGGGTTCCGGCAGCTGTGGGGGGACTCGAGGGGCACGTGGGCAAGTGACAGGCTCTGAGCACCCTCGGTGTTTGCAGGGTGGGGGCGGCCCCACCTGATGGGGGCCTGAGAATGGATCAGTTTCACTGTGAGCGGGGCCGCCTCCGCAGGGATGTGGGCCAGGATGCCCACAGCACCCTCACCTTGACAGGCGCGGCCCTCCTTCCTGGTGTGAAGCACCGGGTGGGTCTGCTGCTGACACCAGCGCCCCTGCACGTGGGTCACAGGCCCCATGCTCTGGGGGGACCCCTCCGGCTCTCCTCCAGCCATGCGGAGGGGGGCGGGGAGACCCACAGGGCCCAAGGGGCAGCTCCCTTCTAGGAGATGCATCGGGATCCCCACCTGCAAGGTCCCGGGGCACAGGCCGTTTTCTCCGGGACTGGGGTGGGAGCACGGGGAGGGGGTGGGGGGATGCGAGGGCGGGATGGAGCTTTCTGGGAGGAGGAAGAGGAGGGGGAGGAGGGGGAGGAGGAGGGTGGGCCCCGGCCGCCCCGCCCCCCATCGCCAGCGCCCTCCGCTTCCGGCCGCAGGCACAGCCACAACAACCTCCGCATCACGCGCATCCTCAAGTCGCTGGGCGAGCTGGGCCTGGAGCGCTACCAGGCGCCGCTGGCGCGCTTCTTCCTGGAGGAGACGCTGGTGCGCCGCGAGCTGCCGGCCGTGCGCCAGAGCGCCCTGGACTACTTCGTGTTCAGCGTGCGCTGCCCGCGCCAGCGCCGCCGGCTGCTGCGCTTCGCCTGGGAGCACTTCCGGCCGCGCCGCCAGTTCGTGTGGGGCCCGCACGACAAGCTGCGGAGGCTGCGGCCGCCCCCGCCCGCGGGGGAGGGGGAGGGGGGCGCCGGGGACCCGGACCCTCTCCCCGGGGCCGCCGCCTCTGGACAGAGCAGCGCGCCTGGGGGGCCCAGGGACCAGGGAGGGGAGGCGGGGGGCCGGGGGGAGGGGGCCCCGGAGCCTCCAAGCCCCAAGGAGAGCAAGAAGAGGAAGCTGGATGCCAACCGGCGGGAACAGGCCCCGGGGGAGCCGGGCGCCCAGAGCGCCTCGGAGGTGGAGAGGATCGCCCTGAACCTGGAGGGTTGCGCCCTCAGCCAGGGCAGCCTGAGCCAGGAGACCCAAGAATTGGGCAGCCAGGCCCCAGGGGAGGCCGAGCAGCCCTGCCCCCAGCCCCTGGGGACCAAGGTGGCCGAGGAGGTGAGGAAGAGAAGGAAGGTGGATCAGGGCCCCGAGAGCGGTGACTCGGTGGGTGCAGGTGGTGGGGCTGAGCCCCAAGCCCCCACCCAGCCCTGCGCCCTGCCAGGGTGCCCCGAGGCCAGAGAGAATGAGAACAGGGTCGAGGAGGCAGGGGACAGGGCAGAGCTAGAGCGGGGTGCCCCTGGGAGCTCAGCCACCACCGACGCCTCGGTAGATAAGGAAGCAGAGGTGCCGCCTTAGGCCAAACCCAGAAAGCCTTAAGGGAACGGGTGCCTGGGGACCCAGCCCAGCCCTGCCGCGGGTCTCGGGAGCCACATTGTCTGCTGTTCCCAGCACCGTGCAGGACTGGCCTGTCCCTCATGGTCACTGCAGCCATGAAAGCAGAAGGTCCCTCTCCCGGAAGGGCCAGGACTTCCGGATACTTACCTCCAGCTCACTTCCTGCCTCCCTCCATCACTCACTCTCACTCACACACACACACACACACACACACACACACACACACACACACGCACACACACCTTTGTAAATTGGCCCTCAAGGGTCTAGGGGGTGGGAATGGGCTCATTTTCTTAGTCTGGTACCGAAGCCTTTTCTGAATAAACTTATTTGACTTTGAATGTGGGGGTCTGGACTGCTCTGGGGAGCACAGCAATGGTGGCCCCTGGACACTCCTCTAACAAGCACCTGACCACACAGCCTCCAGGGACCTCTGGCTCCAGGCACTCAGTCCCTTGGCTGCCTTTTGTCACTAGTTTAAGTCTGGGGACCCGTGCGCAGCCCCCCCTGGGTGGGCCGTGTGGGGTGAGCAGTGGCTTGGCGTGCCCCGGGTCCAGACAGGGCCTTTGCCCACGCTAACATGGGGCACGGCGTCGGGCCTCGGGGAGCAAGATTGTGCCCTCTGCCCCTACTCTGGCAGCCCTCCACACCAAGACACAGCCTTCCCACGACCTCTGGGCCCCTCTGACCTGGTGTGGGCGCGGCACCTTCCTGATCCTCGAGGCATGGCTGGCTCTCAGGCCAGGACCCCCCCTTCCCGACACGCTGGCCACTCTACGTCAGCACCAGTGGGGTGAGGAGACTGCAGAGGGCCGCAAGGGAAGTAAGTGACGAAGGTCACAGCTCTCCGGGGGCGGGAGAAGGAAGCCCCGCTCACCCCGAGGGTGACCGGCTGCGACGTGGACTCCTCAGTTCTCCCAGAAAGCGCTGCCAGCCAGCTCCCGTCCAGGTGGGAAGGCTGCGCAGACCGGAAGTCCTTTGGGAGCCAGTGCAAGCCCGGGCTGGAGGTGGGGAGGAGTGTGCCCTAGGCTGGCCCTCCCCCCCACCCGCCCCCGGTCTGCTGGGAGGCCAGCGTCCCAGGGGCCTGAACTCCGGTTTGGCTCCGGTGATGCAGTTTCTACCAAGGAGGGGAAACCAACGCAGCAAGAGGAGTGTGAGGCTTCAGCGGGGTCCCACTGACCCCCCGTCGGTCAGAATCCTCAGTGTGAACAGTGTGAACAGGCTCAATGCAGAAGCTCAAACCCCAGAGTGGGAGGGCGGGAAATCCCACTGGAGCATCTCCGGGCGAGGGTTCTGTGCCCCACAGTGGGCTCTGACCCACCAGAAAGTGACGGCCTGAGACGGACGATGCTTTGGTTCTGCTGGGGCACCTGCCCGAGGCCAGCCCTGGCCCCCTGTGGCTGCCTGGGCGTCAGGACCAAGGGCCAGAGCAGCTAGGGGAGGGGCTGAGTGGAGCTGAGGACGGGTTCGGGGTGAAGGGGAGAGGAGGGTCATGCCCTTGACCCAGGTGCAGGCCGGCGGGGCTTCCTCTGAGTCTGGTCCCACATAGGGGGGAGGTGGTGCGGGTCTGGGGCCAGGCAGGAGGGACGGAGTGGGGGGGTCGGTGGGTAAGAACAGTCTTGGTCCCCAGGCCATGGACTTGTGGGTGGGGGTGGACAGGCTGGCCCCCACCCCCCACCCTGCTGTCTGAGGATGCCCTAGGTGCCCCTGACTCTGCTGGAGGGCAAGAGCTTGTGCGCCTGTCTTGGCCCTTCAGGAGGGAATTCACATGCACCCTTGCATCTGAGGGGCAGCCAGTCCGCCCCCCGCCAGCCAGCTGAGATTCTAGGCTCAGTCTGTCTGCCTCACTGGTCTGTCCCTTTCGCTTATCACTTGCTGTCCCCCAGGTAAACCAACAGCACCCCCCGGAGTCCTGAGCTCCACCGACAGAAATGCAGCTCGTCCAGGCTGGTCTGGAGGCTGTGAGTTTTCTTCCTTGTCCATAGTTACAGATGGGACTCTGAGTTCCACTCTTTCCCCACCTCGCCCTTTGCTCTTGACTAGTGTAGGAAAGAAGGGAAGAGAGAGAAGCAGGGAGGAAGGGAGGAAGAAGGAAAGGGAAGGGAGGGGTGGGGCAGAGGAGTGGAGGGGAGGGAAAAAGAAGAAAGAAACAGGAGCTCATACAGCACGCCCTAAATCCGAAAGCAGCATTTCCCTGGGAATTCTGAACATTTTCAGACACCTGGGGGTGGGGGGCTGGGATCCTGCAAATCCAACAGGCCTGTAGGTGGCCTGGATATTGGAGAGCCCCCTCGGTGGCCATGGAGCCCCCCGGCCTCCTCACCTTGCTGTTCCTGCTGCCCAGGGTGAAGCAGAGTTTGCCTAAATCTGGTGCCTCCCGAGCTGCCCAAACCCTGTCCTACACGGGAACGACCAAGACCAGCCTTGGAGTCCAGCCATCACCAACTTTGCTCAGGCCCCAGGGCCCTTGCTGGCGCCTCCTTCTCTGCCAGGGCACCACTCTGCTCTCTCTTGGGGTGCGCAGTGCTAGGCAAGGGTCTGCCCTTTGCCGGTGACGGATGACATGGGTGGGCCGCTCAGAATTGTTACAGTTTGGGGGAGGCCCCAGGTGGGAGATGTCCCCGCATCAAGCAGGCACGGCCCCAGACTTTGCCAGGGCACCATAGGGCAGCGGGAGCCAGAGGCGCGGCTTGGCCTGGCCCCTGGCACAGGGGTCCTCGCCCTCTCTAGGGGTCTTCCTGGGCCGTGGGCAGCCTCGGTCCCACTCAGGATCCTGGGGAGGTCACCCTTTTCTAGGCTGGGGCTGCCCCGGCTCGAAAGGAGCCCTTCAACGCGGGGCTGTCCCCTCCCTACGCCCCGCTTGAGGCGCAAGTGGTGAAAGAGCTGCTTTCTTTTTTGCTAAAAGGTGTATGTGTGTAACTCCTCAGTCTTGGGATAATTTTAACTCAGAGGCCGGCCAAAAAATGCCACTGGGTCTCTTTTTTTGCCCCTGGCCGGGCGGCAGGACGGCGAGAGGCGGCGCAGGAGCCCCAGGTGGGCCCTGCTGAATGGGGGGCTTGTGCACTGGCGTCGGGGCGGGAACTGGCGCCCAGCCCACCGCCCGCCCCGCCCGCCGCCGGGGCCCAGGCCACCGCCGGCCGCTGCCGCCGCTCAGAGCGCGACTGCAGCCATGGCCGGAGCCCCCTCGCTGGCCCTGCTCCTGCTTGGGCAGCTCCTGGCCGCGACCGTGACCGAGGCGCAGGTGAGCGCGGGCTGGAGAGCCGCCGGCGGCCAGGGTGGGAGTCCCGGCTCCGAGACGGGGCGTCGAGCAGGGCAGCCGGGGGACCACCCTCCCCTCCCCTTGGGCCAGCGAGTCGGGAACTCCGACGCTCGGGGCCGCCGGCTCAGCCTCGACGCCCGTCGCCCACCCCGCCGCGGGGCAGAGTCTGGTCCGAGCTCTCACGGACGCCGAGACGCTTCCCGTACGAGCCCAGGAGGTGGCCTGTCCTCACCCGGCCGGGGCCGGCTGCTGCCCGGGCTGCTGCTGCCACCAGACAGGCACAAAGTCGCCTTTGTTCTCTGAGGCGCCCTGCGGGGCAGCCCCTCCCGCTGGAGGACCTGGGCACCGGAGACGGCCAGCCCCAGGCTCTGGGGGTCTCTGAGGCAGGGGAACAGGGGGCGCTCTGTCGGGCTGACCGCGGGAGGGGGTGGGAGGGCACAGCTACATTGTGACACTTCTCCATTTCAGAAAGTGGGACCCCAAGGCCCCCCGGGCCCCCAAGGGCCACCTGGGAAGCCGGGCAAGGACGGAATTGATGTGAGTTTGGGGGGTGGGGAGGGCTCTGTGGGGTTCTAGTCTGGCCCCAGCCTTTCTGGGCCCCCAGACGTGATGGAGACAAAACTCAGTCCCACTCGTCAGGGCTGGGGCGAAGCGGGGTGTGGGGTGTGAAAAGGGACAAAGACGGTCCTTGTTCCAGCTCAGGGCTCACCCCGCAGGGATCACGTCCCCAGAGCAGGTGGGGGTGCACGCTAGTCTTTGGCCTGGGAATGTCGGCACTGATGAGTGTGCCTCCGGGTCCCCAGAGGGACCCTTGTTCCCATATCCTGAGGGCCTGGGGGTGGAGGTGTGGGACTGGCCCCCTGAGGGTCTTCTTGGAGGCTGGCTGGGGGCTGGAGCCAGCTTTGGGTGGGGGGCTTGGGAGCTGGCTCTGCCCTGGAGATCTGTCTTCAGGGGTGCCCCAGGTCAATGTGGCCCAGTCAGTGCAGGGAGGCAGCTGAAATTCCACAGCCGACCTCCCCTAGGACCATCTTGGGTGAACCCCCCCTCATCCAGCCACATCCAGGAAAGGCAGGGACCTGTCCCAGGACCCCTTCGCCCGTAATGTACCTCAGGAGCCCCCCTTGACCAATCCTCAGGCTCTTTCTGAGTCCCCGAGGCCCTAGGTGGCCCAGAGTCTCATATCCACACCAACCCCGGCTGACCATGCCCCGCAGGGCAGAATGGCCACATCGGACCCTGGACCCAGGTGGAACAGTGCTGGCCCCCTCCCACTGGGGCTGGGCCACCACCCCCCCAAGAGCTCCAGGCTGACAGGAGTCCTGTTGTTCCTTCTGGGGAGGATTCCACCTAAAACCTGGCCTGGAAGCCTCACTCCTGGGGTCTCAGGCCTAGTGGTCACCGGGGTGGGTCCCCCCTGGGCCTCTGCAGGTCTGAGGGGCTGTGGCTCACCTTCTGAGGCTCCTCAGGCTGGTGGAGGAGTGGGGCTTCCTTCCCGGGGGTCGTGCCTGGCCCTAGAGGAGGGGCCCCCTAGATGTGGACGAGGTTGGGTGCAGGGGAGTCCCAGGCCCTCTCCTGGGTCTCTGCTCCCCTGGCCTGGGGTCTTCAGGGGACGCTTGGTCACATGTGGATGTCTTCCCCTCTGCAGGGAGAAGTTGGGCCTCCGGGTCTGCCAGGGTCCCCGGTGAGTGTCCAGCTACGGCGAAGGGAGGGGTGGACCTAGGACAGACAGGCCATTGGTGCCCCCTTCCCACCACACTGGGCCCTGGGTTGCCTGCCACGCAGGAGATGGGAAGGGGGCGGATTCCGGGTGTCGCTGAGGGGGGGGCTAGCTTTGAGACCTTTGAGACTCTCTTTGGGCCTGTGCCAGGCGGGCCAGGCTGCCACAGCCGGTTAGGGGGCCCTGAGCTTTCACAGAGCTGCTCAGGCTCAGGAATTGGGGGTCCTGGGGTGCACTGGGGGTCCCACAGAGGTACTGGCTGGCTCTCAGCTGGGGTTACCAAAGCAGAAGGTGAACAAAGCATCCAGGTGAACGTCCCGCCGAGGTGATTGAGGACGTGGGGGAGGGGAGGGCACCTGCTGGGGCCAATGTGGTGGGAGGCCGAGCCCCAGCTGGGTGGGGGTCCACGGGGAAGCCGGCTGCTGGGCCCTGGCGAGCAGAGCCGCTCTCTAATTAGTGGGCGGCGCCCCAGCTGAAAAACACGAGTCTTATTGGGGAAGGCCAAGGCTCTGGGCCGGACCTGCCCTCACGCCTCTGCCCTCCCCTCCTTCCTCCAGGGACCAAAAGGGGCCCCAGGGAAGCCGGGAAAACCAGGGGAGGCTGGGCTCCCAGGACTGCCTGGTGTGGACGTGAGTGTGCCTGCCCCTGCCTCCCCCTTCCCCCCTCCCGTGAGCCCCCCTTCCTCCTCCTCCCCTGAGCCGGGACCTGGAGGGGCTGAATCCCTGGAGTCAAGTTTAATTGCGGTTCTCCCGCTGGGCCTTCTCGGTCCCAAGAGAGCCTCCGGACGTCCCCCAGCGGGGTCCCTTGGCCTGCATCCCAGATCCCTCGGCCCTGGCGGCTGGCAGAGGACAGAGCCTCTCGCCCCAGGGGTGAAAACGCTCCGGCTCTTGTTTCCCTGGGCATCTGGGCCTCTCTGAGCCCCAGGCTGGCTGTGTTTGTCCTCAGGGCTCACGGCCTCGGCCCCAGGACCAGGGGGGCTTGTGAGGGCCACAGCTCTGAGAAGGGACGTGTCCCGCCCGCTTGGCCCACCGGCCCCTCACCTCCCCCAGCTTTCGGGCACTCCAGGAGAGGAAGGGGCCGCCTGCAGGGTTCTTTCCAATCCCTGGACCCATTTTAGTTCGGAGAGTGTCCTCTGGGGGAGTGGGACCCCTCCAGCCCTCCCTCTGCCTCTCTCCCCAGGGTCTGACAGGGCAGGACGGACCACCCGGCCCCAAGGGTGCACCTGGAGAACGGGTCAGTGCCTGCCCCGAGTTGAATGGCTCTGCTCAGGAGTGAGGTCCCCAACAGGGGTACTGGGCTGAGCACTGTCCACAAGGCTGGGGGCCCCCGAGGCAGCAGGGACATCCCATGACTGGGCCGGTGGGGCCCCCTGTGTGCGCTGATGTGGAGGCCACAGAAGGGCAGGTGGGCACGGGGTGACGAGTGGCCAGCCCACGTGTGCACACCGGCCCTGCTGAAGCTGTCCCGGCATTCAGACTGGGGCCTATGCCTTCAGGAAAGGGCGGAGGGGGCCCGGCTGCCCAGGGTTCTGGGCTCCCCCTTGTGGGCTGCGGCCAAAGCTCCCAGGGACCTTAGAGGTGGGTTCCCCGGAGGGCTTCTTGGAGGGACGGGCGGGGGCCCTCTTGAGGGGCTCAGGTCAGCCCTAGTGCTGGGCATTCCTGGGCGTGTGCCCTGCCTGCTCTGGGCTGCTTCCTGCGTTCATTTCCAACAGTCTGGATGGGTTTTTCTCAGCAGGGTTGTTGGCAAAAGACTCGTCCCTGGCCACTGGGCCTCCAAGGTCCCTCTGGGGCCTGTCTTCTATAAAGCGGAGAGTCCCCCTCTTCAGAGCGGGGGAGGGGGACATGTTCACACACAGAGTCCTGGGTGCCTGGGCTCAACCCACTCTGACACTCTTTCCTTCTGCAGGGAAGTCTGGGCCCCCCGGGGCCCCCCGGGCTGGGGGTGAGTATTGTTTCCCCCTCGAAGTGGGACTTTGAGTAGCAGACGGTCTGACCAGGGTGGGTGCCCTTAGGGAGCCCTGAGAGGCAGCCCTCTTGCCCGCTGTCCCTCCAGGCCTGGCGCCGGGGCTGTGCCCTCTCTCCCCCCAGGGAGGCCCCCCTCCTAAAACCCTCCTATCTTAGGGGAGGGTGGTGGGTGGAGGGCAAGCGGGTCCTGCCCCGCCACGTTCTGATCCCATGCTTGGCACTGCAGGGCAAAGGCCTCCCTGGACCCCCGGTGAGTACTGCCCCCCTCGCGGCTCCCCCTCCCCCAGCGCGCCCACCACACTCGGAGTCTGGCTGGCTGCCATGTCCCAAACTGGGGCTGGGCTCCCCCCGCCCCATTTCCTGTCCCTCCAGAGGGGGCAGACCAGCCTTGTAGGGGGGTCCTCAGAGTTCTGTGGGTGTGTGGGTGCAGACCTGTTTCTCACGTCCTTCCCCCTGCCCCCAGGGAGAGGCCGGAGTGAGCGGCGTCCCTGGTGGAGCTGGCCTCCGGGGCCCCCCGGTGAGTGGCTGGCCCCGACCCTCCCCCCTGCTCTGAGAAAGGGCCTTGCCCCCTGGGGCACCCCCAATTCAACCACCAGGAGCTTCTTCCCACCTCTGCTCCTTCCCTTCCCGCCCTCTTCCCCTCACCCCTTCCACCCTCCTCCTCCCCCATTTCCTTTCTCATGGCCCTTGACGGAAACCCCAAATGACATTCAGGGGCAAACACGGGCGAGGCCTCGAGATGGGCTGTGGACACGTGCACAGGCCAGGCCAGGGCAGGGGAGGGGGTCAGAGTGGGAGTGTCCCCGTGAGGGCACAGGGAGGCGGAGGCTGGTCCCACTCTACCTAACGTCATAACCCACCCCCCAGGGACCCTCGGGACTACCGGGCCCCCCTGGCCCCCCAGGACCTCCTGGAGCCCCCGTAAGTACTGGGCAGAGGACCCCAAAACTTCCCTGGGGCAGTGCCAGGCACCGATGGCGCGGCTCTCCTGTCCCCAGGGCCCCCAGCCACCCCTGTGGTGACTCCCATCCACTTCCCAGACATGGGCGGAGCCCAGGGCTGACGTGGGGACAGGCAGGGCTCAGCCCAGGGGCCATCCCCCCTCCGAGAGCAGGTGGTTTCTGTCATTACGGCCCAGACTGGCCACGCGGGACATGGAGGGCCCCAGTCCCCCGGGGGTCCCAGAGTGCTCGGTGGCAGGAGGGTGGGGGCCGCAGTGTCCAAGTCCGCTGTCTGTGTGTCTCAGGGTCACCCAGGGGTCCTCCCTGAAGGCGCTACTGACCTGCAGGTGAGTACTCACAGCCATTTATGAAGGGGGTGGGGTGCCTGTCCTGTCTCGGGGGACCCCAAGCCCTGTTTCCTACCCCCGGTCCATGTGGATGGCACCAGCTCCGGGACCAGCCTCTGCGCACCAACTCCGCTCGCTGCCTGGCTGTGCACCCCCCTCCCCCCCAACCCCCGGCCCTTCCCCCTCCCCCACCCCGCTCCCAGCAGTGTGAATGGGAATCTAGTAAAACGGAAGCAGACTGTAGACACCAGCTGGTCCCTGGCGCAGCCAGGCTCGGGGCGCTCAGCCCCACGCGGCCGGCGTCCTCTGCCCTGGGGGGCCCCGAGGGCTTCCTCAGCAGAGGCCGCTCCGGGCCAGCCTCTGGGACTCACACGTACCTGTGAGCTTTGTCACTGCTGTGATGAGAAGGGCCGCGTCTGGGTCTGGGGCGGCCCGGCCCGTGCCCACGGAAGGGTCAACGTCCCGCGCTGCTGGAGGGTGACCTGCCTGCTGCCAGGGCTCTGGGCTCCGCCCCCGTGTCCCGAGTGTGTGACCAGGGGGCGTCCCAGAGGGAGGGCTCAGGGATCTTCCGGAATCGGGAGAACGGCCGGGCCCCTGGCGGTGGGCCAGCGCAGGGGCAGCAGGGCCTGAGCCCGAGGGCCCTGGCTCTGCGCCGGGGGAACCGTGGGAGGACTAGGAGCCCCGGCGCCCTGGGCGTGGGGCGCCCGCCGGTGTCCGCAGGGCGCCTGTCCGCTCCTCGGGCACTTTTGTGCGCTGATGAGAGCCTGGCCTGAGGTTCGCTGCCGGGAACACGAATGAAGGCCCCTTTGTTTTTTCATTTAAAAAAACGTTTCTAACTTTTATTCATTTTTGAGAGACAGAGACTCAATATGAGTGGGGGAGCAGGGAGCAGGCTCCAGGCTCTGAGCTGTCAGCACAGAGCCCGACGTGGGGGCTCGAACCCACAAACTGTGAGATCGTGACCTGAGCTGAAGTTGGAGGCTCAACCGACTGAGCCCCCAGGCGCCCCAGTGAAGCCCCTTTGTGAAGTCAGCAGCCACCCTGCTGGCTCCTAGTGCAAGTCTTCGAGGGCCCAGGCACCTGAGACCCGGCTCTGTGCTGCGTCCCACAGCCCCACGGAGTGCGGACCCGTCTGGCTCCCCAGAGGCCCTGGTGTGGCCTGAGGTCCCTTCCCTTGTCCCAGGCCCCTGGGTGTTGACCTCAGTGTCAGGTCCCACTCTGACCACTCTCCTTTCCAACAGTGCCCGGCCATCTGCCCACCAGGCCCTCCCGGGCCCCCAGGAATGCCAGGGTTCAAGGTGAGTGGCGGCCACAGGGTAACTCAGACCCGAGCCCACCACTGCGGCCCACAGGAGCGCCTCAGATCTGGAGGGGAGTTGGGGGGAGACGGGGTTCCAGGAAGCCCACCCTGGCTGTTCCAGGAAGAAAGGAGGGCTGGCCTCCGGCCCAGGCTGGGGCTTTGCTCTGGCCCCACACCTATGCCCCGCCCCGTATGGCCTGTTAACAGGCCAGGCACCGGCGTGACACTGGAGCCGGGAGGGTGGGGTGGGGTGGGGGGGGGGTGCGTGGTGAGCACTGCGGTCAGGGACGCTGGTGTCAGCCCAGCTCCCTGCCCTGGCCAGCCCTGCCCCTCTTGACCGGACCTCAGTTTCCCCACCTGGGCTGGCGGCCAGGAAGGCCTCTGTTGAGGGCTGCAGAGGGTGGGCTGTGACTCCTCACCCCCCACTGGCTTTCAGGGGCCCACCGGCTACAAAGGGGAGCAAGGAGAGGTCGGCAAGGATGGTGAGAAGGTGAGGGCAGGGCTGCTGGCCTGGGCGATGGCGGCAGAGAGGGAGGGGAGGGCGCCTGGTGGGGTGGGGGCCGGGACTCCACTGGTGGTGGGTTGGGGAGGGGGCACTGGCTGCCTCCTCTGTGGGGCCTGGCTGGTCAGAGCCAAGTGATTTGGGGCAGGGTCTCTGGACAGACCCCCACCTACCTGGTCTCACGTGGAAGTCACCGGCGGGCCCTGCTTGTGGCTGGAGGTGCCTCCTGGAGGTCCCTGCCACTCTCCCCTTTGGCCTCTGCTCAAGGAGGTTTCGGGTGTGCCCTTACCCACAGGCTGCGGGTGAGGCCGGGTCCATGTCTAGCATGGTGAGGTCAGCACGTGGGCGGCAGACGTGCCCACACCAGCCAGGCCGAGGCGTCCGGGAAAGGCTGGAGCCTTGCTGGCGCAGAAGCCGCAGGGACACTGCCCTGCCCCCCTTGGGGGAGGGCCGGTATCCCCTCAGCCTCAGAGGCTCGGCTGTGAACAGGGCGACGGCCCCCGCTGCTCGGGCTCAGAGCGGGGGCTGGGAGAGCTCACGGCACCTAACCTCCATTGCAGGGTGATCCTGGCCCCCCTGGGCCCGCGGGCATCCCAGGCACTGTGGGGCTGCAGGTAAGTAGGGGAAGTGGCCAGACGTGGGTGGGGATGTGGGGTGACAGCCCCTGGGGCTGCTTAGGGCTGCAGGAGACAGTCCACCGCCACCCGTAAGAGGGACGGGCCCAGGGTCCTGCCTCTGCCAGGCTGCAGATCCTAAAGACTGCGGCCCCGCCCCCCTCCAGGGCCTGGCCTGAGGTCCGGTGCTTCTAGTGAAGACCCTGGGGCCCTCAGTGGCCCTCAGTCCTGGGGGCGCTGCTGGCCCGGCCCCTGCCTTTCCAGCTTTCTCCTTACAGGGGCCTCGGGGACTTCGAGGTCTGCCGGGGCCGGCCGGGCCCCCCGGGGATCGGGTAAGTCACCCCCACATCACACAGAGAGGAGCCATAGCGGGGTGGAGTGGAGGCCTTGGAAAATGGGGGAGGGGAGGGCTGGGGACTCCTGGGTGGCTGACCAGGGAGGGGCTTGCGGGGGGTGTTTGGTTGGGGGTGCTTGAGGCAAGGTCTCTCTGGCTGGAGCCAGGTCCTCCGTGGGCTGATGGCCGGGCTCCAGAGGAGACGCCCCAGACAGCCCCCCACCTCCTTTACAGGGTCCCATTGGATTCCGAGGGCCGCCAGGAATCCCAGGAGCCCCTGGGAAAGTGGTACGTGTGTGTCTGGGGGTGGAGGGAGGGTCCCCCGCGGGCCTAGGCTCTCTGTGCCCGTCCCCTTCCTCTCCCTCACGCAGACGCCTCCCTCAGTGCCCTGGGCTGCGCTGTGCGGGCCCTTCCGGGAGCAGAGTCCGCTTGTAGGCACGCACCGCTGGGCACACCCGGGGGCGCTGGGTTCACCACGGGGACCCGCTCTCGCCGCAGCACTGGCGTTCACTCTGGACGTGTGAGGTGTGGTCAGCATCCCTCTGGCCCCCGTGCCCTCCGACCACTTCCAGAAGGAGCCTGGCCAGTCTCCCCTCACTCAGGCTCTCCTGCCTTCTCAAGTGGCTAACTGTTCCTCTCCCCCCACCCCGTCATTTCAGGGTGACAGAGGTGAGAGGGGCCCAGACGGGTTCCGTGGCCCCAAGGGTGACCTTGTAAGTAAAGTGACCCCGATTCTCTGGGTCCTTCCTCCAGATACTCCGATCTATGGCGGGGGAGGGGGGCACAGTGGCCGGGTCGCTCCTGATGGACCAGCTCCTCCTGGGGGCAGCGGGGCCGCGGCTGTCAGAGCCGACTCTGGGGGCGCCTTCTGGCCGCTACGAATACCCCACTGAAGGCCCCGGCCCGGCTGCGCAATGGGGTAACGGAGAAAACAGACTTCAGGTTGAGCGGGTGACCGAGTACAGCTGGCAGGTGATCGCGCAGTGGGGCCACAGTCCAAGCTGGCGTTTGCCTGGGGCCACCTCCGCCCTCGCCGCCCTCCGGGGGTCCAGGAGGCTGATGCTGACCCGCCCCGTCCACAAGCCTTCCCCCTCGTGGTTGGGCGCCCCCAGCCCTGAGCACAGCCCCTGGGGCCCGGAAGTCACGACACGGGGCGCGTGCGTGCTCCCGGCCTGAGCCTGCCTGGGGACCAGGGACGGAGTCTGGGAGGAGCATTCCTCTTCCTCGGGGTCCCAAGTAGAGTGGCCTGTGTGTCTTTTAGGGCAGACCTGGTCCCAAAGGAGTCCCTGGAGTGGCCGGGCCGGGTGGGGAGCCGGTGAGTAGCCTCGCCTTCCCGGCGCGGGGCAGACCCCGCTGCCCGCGGGCCTCCTGTCCTCTGCAGTGTCCCCCCTGGAGGACCCTCCTCCTTCAGCGGCCCTGGGCCGCCCCGGCTGGCGTGCGGCCCTCACGTGGCTGAACGCTGCAGTCACGGTCTGGAGACTCGGAACAGTGGCCGAGCAGCCCCGGGTTTCCAGCGGGGGCAGGGCCAGGGGACACACGTGGTGGGTCCCGACCGCGCGGAGGAGGCAGAGCACCTCAAGTTGAGCTCATCCGCCTCAGGAGGCCGGAGGGTGGGCTGGGTAGCGATGGGCACAGGCGTGGGCCTGCGGGGCCGGGGGCACCTGCACCACTCCGTCCCCTCCTCAGCCCAGAGCCACACTGTCTCCCAGCCCCTCGCCGCGAGGGCGGCCCCTGGTGGCTTCCCAGCGCGGGGCTGTGCTCTCCGTGGGCTCAGGAAGGCCCATGCCCCCGCCCCCAAGCCTCTGTTCTCTCATCTGTAAAATGGGCCACGACAGAACTTCCCTGTGGGCGTTGTGAAAACCCGGGGCAGATGTGGAGGACGATGGTGGCCTGGGGAGGAGGGGTGACGGGGGACGCTGCCCACCAGGCCTCACACCGTCCCCTCCCCCCAGGGTATGCCAGGCAAGGACGGCCGGGATGGTGTGCCGGGACTTGATGGCGAGAAGGTTGGTATTTGGCCCAAAGGGGAGGAGGGGTCTACAGGAGTTGGGCCTCCGGGGCCTCAGCACCCCTTTTCCCCGCCCCCCCTCCCCCCGGTCTCCTACAGGGAGAGGCTGGTCGCAATGGTGCCCCAGGAGAGAAGGGTCCCAACGGGCTGCCGGTGAGAGCGTGGGCTGCCTTTGGTGGGGCCAGGGCTGTGCCGGCGGGAGCTCTGGGGACGGGGGTCCTCTCCTGTGCATCCCTGGGTGGGGGCTTGTGCAGGGAGAGCCCCCCGCTCTGGGGGTGTTCTGCCATGGGCGTGGCAGCACTGACCTCTGACCTGTGCAGGGCCTCCCTGGACGAGCGGGGTCCAAGGGCGAAAAGGGAGAACTGGTACGTGGTTTCTCGATCTTGCCGGGGGAGGGGGTGGCACCCGGGCCCTGGAGGAGGGATGGGTGGGCACTCGGGGCGCTCTCTTCCTGTGCAGGGCCGAGCTGGAGAGCTGGGTGAGGCCGGACCCTCAGGAGAGCCTGGCATCCCAGTAAGTGGCCTCCCTCCCCCACCCCCTCCCGCCCTAAGTCCACGGACCTGCTAACCTCTGCGCCTCCCCCCTCCCCCCCCACCGTGCAGGGAGATGTCGGAGTGCCCGGGGAGCGCGGGGAGGCTGGCCACAGGGGCTCGGCGGTGAGTGACGGGGCTGCAGTCCGGCGAGGGGCAGGGCCCGGAAGCGCGTGAGCGGGGGAGGCACTTGGGACACATCCCAAGCTGAAAGATGCTGAGGGCCCGGCCCGGCTGTCCGGCTGTCCGGCTGTCCCGGCCTTGCCGAGAGAGGAAGTCAAAGGCCCGGCCGAGGACAGCAGCCCAGCCTTGGGCTCCACGACGTGTACTGGGAGCTGTCCACGCCCCACGCCCTCCCGGAGGCCACGAGAACACCAGCCACAGGGTCCCAGGCAGCCTGACGCATGGGGTCTGAGGGCTCTCCTCCACACCCCCAACTGCCCCTGCGCTGCCCCTGCCTGTCCCCGGGAGGCGGGCCAGAGGGCTTTGGGACCGGGTCCCGTGCCTGCCTGGCACCCCTCGGAGGGGGAGACGTGGACCCACATCTCCCTTTTGCCTTTCAGGGGGCTCTGGGCCCACAAGGCCCTCCCGGAGCCCCTGGCGTCCGAGGCTTTCAGGTGGGTAAGGCCTGCGGTGGGGTTCCTCCCAGTGAGCCGGGTGGGAGAGGGGCCCCCATGGGCTCCCCTGTGGGTGCTGACGCGCCGGGTCCTTGTCTGCAGGGCCGGAAGGGCAGCATAGGAGACCCCGGCCTGCCGGGCCCCCAGGGCCTCCGAGGTGGCATGGGTGACCGGGTAAGTGGCTGTCCCAGCAGGGGGTGCCCCACACCCTTGCTCACGGTCGCCGGGGCCCCCAGGGGTGGGGGACTGCACACCGCTGGCAGCCGGCAGGTCCTGCTGGCTGCAGGCGGCCTCGCCTGGCGGGACACAGGGTCCCGTTGCTTTAAGACAACACGCCTGTCACTGCTTCTGACTTTCCTAGTGGTCTTGTGACCGGCGGGGGGCCCGCTGTGGGTGCCCGTGGTCCCAGGACGGTAGGGCCGGAGCGGCTGGGGGGCAGGACAAGGCCCTGTGGAGGCCGCACTTGCCTCTGACGTCCCCCCTGGAGACGGGGAGACCCAGGAGCTGCTGTCCAGAACCTTCACTCCTGGGGGCAGGGGCCCCTGGTCAGCCCCTGGGCCAGCGGAGACTCCAGGGCTCAGGGGCACAGCCACCAGGCCAGGGCCTCTGAGAGGGTGGGGGTCCTGCCCGTCCCTCGCCTCGCCCCCTCGGTCCCCTCCTGGGGCAGTCACCCCTCTGCGCCTTGGGCAGCTCGGGGCTCCCACGGCTGTTTGAGCAGATGGACAAGCGTTCAGGTTCTCTGTCCTCGGGGCGACCTGGCCTCCCCCTCCCCAGAGGCCTCGGTCCCACTCGGGAAACTCCCCGAGGGTCACGGTCACTGCTGTTACGCGCAACACCCAGGGCCGAGGCGGCTGCACACTCACAGCCCCCGCGGGGGGGGGGCGTACCCCAGTGTCCCTGGGACACTCCAGGGTTGCGCCTGCAGGGGGGTCCGCTTCCCGGGGCCCCTGCGCCCCTGCGCCCCACCCTGCGGGGTCTCTGCACCGCCTCTAAGCCCGAGCCTTGTCTCTGCCAGGGCCCTGGAGGAGCTGCAGGCCCGAAGGGAGACCAGGTGAGTGGGCGGCCGGAGGGCCTGGCGGATGCAGGCCCGAGCTCCGGGCTCTTCGTCTCTCCCTCCCGCCTCCCGTCTCCCGTTATCGGCTGGCCCTCCCTCCCTCTGAGGGAGGTAACCGGTCTGGACACCCCCCCTGACTTCCGGGCTTGGCTCCTGGGGCCCCTAGGGGAGGTGGTTTCCTCGGACCTCCTGGGAACGTGGGCCCGCGAAGGGTGGCATCTGGGCCCCACCTGTTTGTAGGTCAAAACGCCTTCTCCCTGGAAAGGCGAGGGGGCTGGGCCCCAGGCCCTCTCTATGTGGCTTGAGGACCCAGAACGATCTAAAGCCACCGGAGACTCTGCTTGGCAAGAGAGCCTCCTGTCAGGTCAATTACGTGCCGTCCAGCGCGTCCCCGCCCCGGGCCTGGCCCCCACTGTTTAACGTGGGGCTGTGCTGTCCTCAGGGAATCGCAGGTTCCGACGGTCTTCCAGGGGACAAAGGAGAGCTGGTGAGTGTGACCAAGTGGGCCTCACGTGTATGAACCAGCCGTGTCCGGGGGAGGCTGGTCTCTGCTGCTCCTGGGGGTGGGGGGAGCCGAATGGAGGCCCCGGGCTGGGCCCGTGTCCCCGAGGGCCTGTGAGCGCCTTCCTGCAGTCCTGCCACCTGTGACCTTCGGTGGGAATGGGGACACAGTTGAGTTTTACCTAAAGAAAATTCCGCTTCCACAAAGCTGAACATCGAGTTGTTTCAAGTGAGACCCCTCAGTTCACTGACAGGTGCTGGGAGATGGCGGCCGCGGGGCCGGGGGAAGGGCCTTTCCCACGGGGCCGGGGTTTCTAGTTCGGTGAGGTGACTAGGGCTGTCCCTGGCCCCAGGGACCCTAGTCTCCGGCAGCGCCCGCAGCCCTGTGGCCGAAGCCAAGACGGGGCCGGGGCCGCGTGTGCTCGAAGCTGACCGTGGGGACTCCCGGCCAGCCCGGGCCAGCAGGGCCCTGGGAGCCCGGCCCGGACGCCGTGGCCGGGGTGGCAGACCCTGGTGGCCGCGGAGCCCCTGGCTTCGGTGCAGCACTCTGCGTGTGCGCCATGTGGCGTCTGCTCTCTCCGATGGTGGCACGGACCAACGGGTCCTGGGCCACCTATGTCTGGCTGGGACCACGTCCCTGTTCCCACGCAGCCAGGGAGCTTCCTGAGGAGGACGCGGATGGGGAAAGGGAACTTTAGGGACAGACTCTCAGCGTTGTTTGTCATAATAATGATGAGGAGGAGGACCAGGAACACGGCAGGTGAGAAGCACCAAGCGGCTCCTGAAAATGCGCCTTAGGGAACAGCAGTGGTGCTAACTCAACCCCAGTGAGACAGGGGACGTGCCCAGGAGAGGCCCCGAGGCAGTGAGGTGTAGACCGTGCCGGCCTGGCGCTCTGGGAGCAGAGGCCCGCCCCGAAACGGCTCCTGTCTTGCAGGGTCCTGGTGGTCCCGTCGGTCCCAAAGGAGAGGTAAGCGGCCGGCAGCCGTCCCAACGGCGAAGCCGGCCCGGAAACGGGGCAGGGGGAGGAGCGCGAGGGGCGGGGCTGCTGGGCGGTCTCCCAGCCTCCCGGCCGTTTCCTCCAGTCCGGCAGCCGAGGGGAGCTGGGCCCGAAGGGCATCCAGGGCCCCAACGGCACGAGTGGCGTGGACGGCGTCCCGGGCCCGCCTGGCCCCACCGGCTTCCAGGGCGTCCCGGGCGTGCCTGGCATCACCGGGAAAGCCGGGGTCCCGGTAAGTGCTCCTGCCGTGCTGAGGTCAGTGTTCGGTCACCTCCCCGAGAGGGACGGCGGGGCGCCCGGTCCGCTGACCCGCTTCCGGGTGCGTTTCAGGGGCGAGAGGCCAGCGAGCAGCACGTCCGGGAGCTGTGCGGGGCGATGCTCAGCGGTGAGTGCCCCCCGCCCGCGGTCCTCGGGGGCCCGCTCTGTCCGTCTGCACCAGGCCTCAGCCCCGGGCCGGGCACACTGTGGGCGCTCTAACCGTCCGCCCGATGTGACAGGCACCGGGGACGGGACTGGGCCCTTTCAGCCCTTGTGAACGAAGGTGGCCTTTTCTGGGCCACTCTGGTTCTCAGGCCCCTGAAGGAGCGGGTGCCGAGTGAGAGCCTCCTTCGGGCCGTGACCCCTGCCTGGGGCTCCGACAGCGGCCTGGACTCTAGCTGCCAATCGGTGAAGCTTCCTTCTGGAAGGCGGGCGGCCCTGGTATTTCAGGCGCCGCGCAGCACACTTCTGCTAATGCGCTTGGAATAAATCCTTGCACCTTTGTGTTTCCAAAGAACAAATCGCACAGTTAGCTGCTCACCTGAGGAAGCCGTTGGCACCGGGATCCGCGGGCCGGCCTGGTCCAGCTGGGCCCCCAGGGCCCCCAGGGCCCCCCGGCTCCATCGGCCACCCGGGTGCTCGAGGGCCCCCTGGATACCGAGGTCCCACCGGAGAGCTGGGAGACCCTGGGCCCAGAGGTGAGCGGCCCCCGCACTTCCCCACACAGCCCCCGGTATGTCCCGCGCCTTCCCACAGGCACCACGACGTTTTTCTTAATGTGAGGTTTTCCTCCACGCCGTCAGACAGGACATCTGGGCGGGGGGGACAGACACACATGGGGGAACAGGAGCCCATTTATACTCGGCAGGATGTGCCTCCATTAAAACCGACACATGAACGTCTGTGGCAAAAGGCAAAAACCGTATCAAACCTTTTAATGGTGACGACGCCCTGGGGCGTGTGACCTAGAGACCAGCTCCAGGCGGGGCCCCCCCGCGGGGCCCAGGGCCGCCCGTGCTGGCGGCGGGGGCTCGGAGCCCCGCTCGGGGCTCACACCGGTCAGCTGGCAGCATAGCCTTTCCTGAAATGGCCTCGAACACTCCATTCTCGAGCTCTGAGCTGCGCCACCGCGGCCCAGACTAGCGAGTTCCAACTTCCTGATCTAGTCATTTTGTTTCTGAAAAACAGCGGAAGAGAAACCTTCCCAAGGGAAATGTAAACTACGCGTCCTTTTCTGCGCCGGTGAGGTTAAGAGTTAGGTATTCCAGAATCAGTGGCGCCACTTCCCGTGTCCTCAAGCCTGAACCAGCTGAGCCGCGGAGCTGGACATGCACCGCCCCCCTCCCTCCCAGACGCAGGGTGTCAGCGCCCACTGGGAGCCCTGCTGCTCCCCGCAGGCGGTCCGAGTCCCGCCAAACCAGGACCCATTCAAGCGTCAACTACTCTGATGCTCATGCTGTTTTCCTAAGTGTGTGTCGCTTCAGGGAAAAGCCTGCCACGTGGCGCCCCCATGTCAGAGGCGGGTCACGTGCGTGGGGCTCACGTCCGCTGCTCTCCCGCAGGGACCCAGGGAGACCGGGGAGACAAAGGCGCGGTGGGTGCGGGTCTGGACGGCCCTGACGGAGACCAGGGGCTTCAAGGTACGTGTCCGGCCGCTATTGGCTTTGCTTGCGACTCTGCGCGGGGCTGTGCTTGGGCGACAAACCGTCTTCTAAAGGAACGAGTTCTCTCTTGGCAAAGACTCTTTAGAAGGTTGCGCATCATCTGAATCACTTTGCCGAGTGTTTAATCGAGAACCGATTCAGGAGGATCTATGAAGGCCACCCAGCCGCTGTGTCAGCTAAATTCCAACAGAAGCTCCTCACTGGCCCCCCTGCGTCCTGAGAGCTTGAATTAGCATTAACACAGACGCTTTGCCGAGAGAGGGCTCGGGGCGTGCTCAGGCCTGGTGTCCCTGCACACTGGCCCCGGGGCCTGAGGCCGCCGGCCCTCACACAACAGGGCCCCTCCCTGCAAAGAAGCCGCACCCGCTCTGCCGGCACCTGCTCAGGCGCCGCTGTCACCCAGGCTCACGCAGGCCACGCCCGGTCCCTCCATCCCTGCTGGCTGAGCGACTCGGCGCAAGCCGGTGCTCACCACAGACCGAGCCGCCACCCCCGGGGCCGGATCCTGGACCTCCACCTCCTCCCTCGGCCCTTCCCGGGTTGGGAACAGGCTCCTAAAACAAAATGGGGCGGGGGTGGGGGGGTCAGGCAGATTGGATGTCAATCCCACCGCCGCCCACACTCACCTTCCTGCCCGTCTCGTCCCCAGGACCGCAGGGTGTGCCCGGCGTTAGCAAGGACGGCCGCGACGGGGCCCACGGCGAGCCCGGGCCTCCGGGCGACCCTGGCCTGCCAGGCGCTGTCGGCGCTCAGGGGACCCCTGGCATCTGTGACACCTCGGCCTGCCAAGGAGCCATGATGGCAGGGGGCGGGGAAAAATCCGGTTCTAGAAGCTCCTAAAACAGAACTGAAGGAAGCGGGGGAGAAAAGGAGGCTGCTGCAAACAGGGAGCTCCGGAAGGAGGGGACCCGGGCCATGTGGTGACGTCCCCCCCGGCCCAGTCCTCGTGTCCTCAACGGCGACTGGACACGCGGGTCCCTGAGAGCGTCCTCCCCGACCGGGCCTCCCGTGTAGTCACCGTCATCATACCTCAGGCCAGGCCCCACGTGATGCGGCCCCTGGGGGTGCGGGCCGCGCGCGCCCTGCACGACCCCAGAGAAGACGCTCGCCACACAGCGTTTGTGGGAGGAGGGGCCGCGGCGGGACCAATGGCGGAGCTCACGCGCAGCGGCCCTGCCACACTCGGTCTAGGCTGACTTTCCCGCTTCCGTGTACAGACTGTTACCTGTCTCCGATTAACGGTATTTATTGAAGGCGACTCCGTGCCGCACGGAGGTCTAGCGCTATGACACCTGTTGTGATAAATAAAGCCACTCGTGTGGAAAACTCGGTTCCGAACACTAGAGTTTATTACACAGAAAGCCAGGACTCTCAATATGGAAATGAGGGCGCCGGGTCACCCACTGTGACAACACGTCACCGATGGACAGAAAGGGCTTCCCGGGGCGGGGCGGGGGGTGTCTGGGAGCCGCCCAGCGGGAGGCCGGAGCCAGGCGCCCGCACAGGGGAGAGAGAACCAGTGAAATTTCCAAACTACTTGTAACTAAGAACAACTGAACTTGTTCCGGTGGCTAAGTGGGCACATCCAAAATAGAAATAAAATAAGTCAAAAGCAATATACCTTTTAAGACTAAGGAAATGACAAAGGATGTTAATTTTCAAAGTCATCATGTTAAGAAAACATGACGGAGTCAGGCAGATAATGGAGAAGCGTCTGTGCCGGGGCGACGGGTCTCACCCCCGAGTGGTCTCAGGGGCACAGGCGGCCGGCGAGTGTTCTGTTCCGCACCAACATCCTTGCAGAGCCCGCTCCGGGGGCGCCGACTCGGCCCCTGCAGGCAGCCCGCCGGGCGCCCGGGCGGCAGCCGCCACCGCTGGGGCGCGAGGCCCCGCCGGTCACTTGATGTCCCTGGCCGGGCTGCCCTGCAGGCTCTCTGGTGCGGGGCGCGCCGCCAAGGGGTCCGCTCTGGTCAGCTTGAGCCTCCTGCCGGTTTTCCCGCAAAACACAGTCTCAAACTCCTGAAGTGGAGAAACGACCGTTAATGCACTGAATCTACAGACACGCAAACTGTCTTCACGACACAAAAGGCTGTGTGTTGGGGGAGCATCTGCCGGCTCGGTCGGCGCAATGCGCACGGCTCTGGACCTTAGGGTCGTGAGTTCGAGCCCCGCGGCGGGACGCAGAGAAAACTAAAAATGAATATACTTATAAAAATAGAAAATTAAACACAGAAGGTTGAAATTAGGAGCAGGGCTATTCAAGCTACGGAAGCTCAGGTGCGTCAGCTCCGTACTCACGTCGCATAGGTTAGAAATAACAATTCACACGTTCTTCTCGGTTACATTTACATGTACTTTAACTGCCCAGTAGATTCTCACAGTGCCGGACCAGAGCATCAAGCTTCCGCTTCAGAGCAGCAGCCATACTTCTAGAATATGGCAGAATACACGTCACCCCTTTAACCACGTGTCCCTGTTCAATCAGCCACATCGAGGATGCTCAGTGTGGCAGAGCCCGCTCTACCCTCCACTCCAGAACTTTCCATTGCCATCCAACGCCCCGCCCCCGGCCCTGTACCCACGGCCATCCCCACACACACCAGCGAGTGCTCCCAGCAGGCCCGGCACCACCTCTGCACCCGGAACCCGAAGACCCGTGGCCCTCGCTCACGCTGCTCTGCCTCTAGGACCCTTGCAAGGCCTCAGCTGTGGCGGCCGGGTCAGGGTCAGGGTCAGGGTCAGGGTCCCGAGCACAGGGCCAGCCCCGGCTCACGAAAGGCGGCACGTGCAGACAGCCCGATCCGGTCAGCCTCAGGGAAGCAGAGGGTCGTGGGTCCGCGCGGCACAGAAGGCAGACGCCCCACGGGCCAGAGTGTCCGTCTTCCAAGAAACAAAGGGCAGGGAGACGGACGGGAGTCCCTGCGAACAGGAAGACGGCCGAGAGCCGCCGCGCAGACGTCCAGCTGGGGCCGGCGTGTCTGCCCGGAGCCGGCTGCGGCCTGACGGGGGTGGGGGGGGGGGGGGGGGGGGGGGGGTTGGCATGGCTGTACTAGCACCTGGGCCGCTCTTTTCAGAGAGGCCCGTGAGCGCGACGGCTTTACAACCAACAGTCCCGCGAGGGCGGCGGGATGGGCATGACGAGGACCCCGGCCCCGAGGCGGAGTTCCAGGAACACAGAGCTCGGTATTCTGCTCTCCAGGTTTGTGCACGGACACATTTCCACACGTTTTTTCTTTAAGCAAAGCATTCTGATGCAACTGAATTAGGCTTAAAGATTTTGTTATGGTAAAAAATAGATAACGTGACACTTTCTGTCTGAACCGCCGTATGTGGCTTGATCGGGAGGCATCACTACCCTCACGACACTACCCTCACGATGTCGTGGGATCGCCACTTTTCATCCCCCCGCACGGACCAAACACGACTCTCACCCTCCCCCAGCCCCTGGCCACCGTCCCACTTTCTGTCCCTACAAATGGGACAGCTCCAGGGGCCACACAGAAGTGGGTCCACGGAGCATCTGTCCTGTGACCGGTTCACGTCACTCAGAATCGCGGCGAGGCCCGCCCGGGCCGTGGCTGAGTCACATGCCGCCTGTTCACACGCGGCCGGGCGCCGGGGCCGCTTCCCGCTCTGGCCTCGCAGACCCGTGCTCACACCCCGGGGTCCCTCTGGCTCCCTGCTTTCATTCCTTTGGGTGAGTGCCCCCAGAGGGGCTGCTGGGCCGCACAGTAATTCTAGGGCCGATGTCCTGAGACCCGGCAAGCCCGCCCTACAGCAGCCGCACCTCCGCCCCCGGGGTCCAGGCCCGCGCCCGCGGCGGGCGGGCACCTGCTCCTCGGTGACAGCCACTCCTCCCGGGGCGGACCCGGCGCCTCCGCGCGGCTCGGACCTGCATCTCCCTGATGATCAGAGATGCTGAACGTCTTTCCGCGTGCTCGTTGGCCATCTGTGCATCTTCTTTGGGAAAAGGGGCGCAGATCCTGTGCCTGAGCCATGCGCTGTTGGCGCTGGGCGGCAGCGGCTTGGGTTTGACTCGTGTCGTGGGCGGGAAGAGGCGCCTGCTGCACGAGGTTAACTCCGGACCCTCTGGAGCGGCTGGGGCCCACCACCCACCTCCGCCGTGGCGCCGGCCAAGGCCACGGCTCTGCCTGCACGTGGCTCTGACCTTCTGCCCAAACTTTAACAGATTTTGGGGCCTCAATGCAATTTAAGATGAATCACATTTTGACAGTTTCCTACATCCTGACACCCAAAAACCCAAATAGAAAATACCTGCCTACACCGAGAAGGCAGATTCCCCTTTGGGAATAATTACACAAAATCACAAAGAGGGAAACAGTCATCTCTGACGTAAGACAGCACTCCAGGGGGCGCCAGGGGCTCAGTCGGTTGAGAATCCAGCTTCGGCTCAGGTCATGATCTCACAGTCTGCGGGTTCAAGTCCTGCGTCGGGCTCCGTGCTGACAGCTCAGAGCCTGGAGCTGCTTCGGTTTCTGTCTCCCTCCCTCTCGGTCCCTCCCCTGCTCGTGCTCCGTCTGTCTCTCAAAAATAAACAAACATTAAAAAAACCACTCCAGAGATTTCCTGAACAATGTCCATGCCGTGAGGCAGGCTCTGCAGGCAGCGGGTGAGTTGGTGCGGTCTGGATGCTCCGGGGGCCCGGCTCCGGGGCCCAGGGCGTTTCTGCAGGCCGGAGGCTGGTGGGCAGCTGCCGCTCTCCCCTCTCAATCGGCAGCTGCTTCGACAGAACCTGAGTGAAGCAGCAGTTTCCAGGGAGTCCACCCAGGACCCCACGAGACGATGTCTGGCCGGAGTTTGCAATTCGAGAAGGCAAGTGGAAGAAGTGCATCTCGTAGGGCACCTGGCTGGTTCCGTAAGGAAGAGGAAGTGACTCTTGACCCTGGGGTTGTGAGTTCAAGCCCCATATTGGGCATAGAGTTTACAGCAATAAAAATAAACTTTAAAACACTAAGCGTATTTCTTAGAAGGAAGAGGGTGATGGTTCCAAGGACACGTCAGGAAGTCGTGCAGGGGGAGTGCCGGCGGCCTGCCCGGGACGCATGGGCCAGACAGTGGGGGGAGGGGGGGGCAGATAGCAGAGGTGGGGGGGGGTCTGGGTTCACCATGAACAGTCTCAACCTAACAGCTCACCACACGGAGAATACATTCTTTCTAAACAAATACGGAATTTTATTTATTTTTTAAATTTTTTCTTCTTTTTTTATTTTTGAGGCAGGGGAGGGGCCGAAAGGGAGGGAGACACAGAATCTGAAGCAGCTCCAGGCTTTGAGCTGTCAGCACAGAGGCCGACACGGAGCTCGAATCCACGAACCGTGAGATCATGACCCGAGCTGAAGTCAGACGCCTAACCGACTGAGCCCCCCAGGTGCCCCGAATCCAGAACTTTTAAAAATTGACGACAGAAGAGGTCACAATGGAAGTCTCAACAAACTTTCAAATAGAGTTTCTTTTACAGACGGTCTTCGTTGATGACAGTGTTCATTAAAACGCAGGCGCCTGGGTGGCTCAGTGGGTTGAGTGTCTGACTCTCTTGGTTTTGGGTTAGGTCATGACGTCACATTTTGTGGGTTCAAGCCGGGCATCAGGCTCTGCGCTGGTAGCATGGGGCCTGCGTGGGATTCAGTCTCCCTCTCTCTCTGCCCTCCCCCACTCATGCTGTCTCTCTCAAAATAAACAAAACTTACAAAAAATTTTGTTAAATAAAATAAAATACAAAATAGCCAGAGACTGCTGCTTAAAAAAAAAAGTGAAAAACTGAACGCTGTTAACTCAATATGGTGGAAAAAAAACTTTCAAAAAAGACACAGAAAAGGTAAGCTTTTGAAATAACTGAGACGTAAAAGCAAATTACTATAGAAGAGAACATTATCCGGTGCTGGGCAGCTCAGGTCACGATCCCACAGTGTGTGAGCTGGAGTCCCAAATCGAGTGAGCCCCGCTTCTCTGTGTGCCTCGCTCACTTGTGCCCCCTCTTTCTCCAAAAGATAAAAATAGAAAAAAAAAAAGAAAAACATTACCACCGACCGTCTCCCGAACACCAACAGAGCAGAGTACCGAGAGCAGAAGCCAGGAGCCAGGACACCCAAGGCTCACGGAGACTTGGACACAGACACCCAGGCTCAGAGGGACGAAAGAGCAGAGGAGGGACAGAGCTGCAACGGGGCCACCAGGGCCACCCACCAAGCCAGGTGGCCCTCCTCGCCTTTGGAGCCCAAGAGGGTGTGTGCCTGTCTGGAAAGCGTGAAGGAGGGGTTCATGGGGGGGGGCATGACTCAATACAGGACCAGGGAACACTGCACACCAACCAGGGAGACCGCCAGTCCATGGCCCCCAGGGGCGCGGACCAACTCGGGGCACCCATCACGGTCAAACAGGGCCACGCAGTCAGGCTGGGGACGTGACAGCAGGAATTCCTCCGGCACCAAGTGCTGGTGCTGCGGGAGGGGGGGGGGGCTGCCCGAGGCCGCGCTGAGGTGCACGGGCCTCATGACCAGTAGGGCAGCTGCAGAGGACATTATGGGGACAGCAGGCAGATGCACAAGTTACCCCCGAGCTAGACGGCGGTCTTCTACCAAAGTTCCGTGTCCTGATTCCGCGCGCCGGAGCCCAGGGCGTGAGGGAGGCGCCTGCTCCCCAAGCTCACACGGAGCGCAGGAGGGTACGGGGGAGAGCGAGCCAGCCGGACGGGGCGGACGGTTCAGACGCTGGTCACCGGTGGGCCTGCCGGGCGCACAGCGCTCTGTGCGAATCCTGTCACTCTCCTCCAAGTTGGAAGTTCTTTCAAAATTCCCCACATAAAGTGAGTCATCGAAATTCAGACACCTGACCTCGTCGTCCCCAAATCTCAATGTTGTGACGCATAAACGGGAGCTGGGGCGGAGCGGCTGCAGCTTGAAAAGACTTAATTAAACGCGACACAGAATCCTCGGCCGGGCGCTGGTTTGGAGGAAAGAAGAAACAGCCGCAGAAGTCGTTTTTGAACCGTTCTCGGGAGACGTCAGTGTGGACTGTGGGGCGACGGGATCGCTACCGACCTCGGCAGGCCCGGGCGTCGCCCTGGGAGGTCTCCTGGGGGCGCCGCAGGAACACCCAGAAGTGGACCCCTCCCCGGAGACGCGCCCAGGCCCCGCCAGCCAGCCACACCGGCTGGCAGACCAGCGAGGCGGACCGGGCGAGGGCGGCCGCTGTGCCCGCACCTCCCCGCCACCCGGCTCCGGCCACAGCCCCACACTCCCCTCCGCCTCCCGGCCGGCAGACTTCCGTCCGAAACAACCCGCCCCAGCTCCCCCCCAGGAGCGCGGGCTGCCTGCCTCCTCGGACCTGCCCGTGTTCACTGCGACCTCACGGCCTGCCCTGCAGGAACCCATTCTGCGCGGCCGGCTCCTTGTTCAGGCTGACAGCCACCCCGCCTGAGCCCTCCGGGCCCGGGCCGCCCTCCCGCGGGCCCAGCCGCGCCGCAGCTCTCCCAGGACGGGCCGCTCGGCCGGCACGCTCCTGCTCTCATCCGAAGGGCGACCCCAGCTTCTTGAACGAACCCGGGCAGAGTGGTCTGTGGGACGAGACGTGCGCTAAAGCAATTTAGGAAAATTATTCAAGACTCTCACGGATTTATCTGTAAGAACAGAAACCCGCGGGCGCCTGCGGGGCTCGGCTGGTTGAGTGTCCGACTTCGGCTCAGGTCATGATGTCACAGTTCGTGGGTCCGAGCTCCGTGTGGGGCTCTGTGCTGACAGCTCGGAGCCTGGAGCTGCTTCCGGTTCTGTGCCTCCCCCTCCCTCAGCCCCTCCCCCACTCATGCTCTGGCTCGCTCTCTCAAAAATTAAATAAATGTAAAAAAAAAAAAAAAAGAACAGAAATGTGTAAACAAGGCCGGTTTTCTGAGAAAACGGCCACAGACCCTATCCGGGGAGCCGTGCGCTGATCCCCACAAAGGGCTGGACGCCCCCGCAGCCCCTTCAGGACTGGCCCCAGAGTCTGACTGTGACGATCTGCACGTTCAACACCCAGGAAGCGCGGTGCGCACGAGATGTAAAGCAGAAGACCCGGGAGCTTGAACGGTCCTAGCCTTCCGGCGCGCAGACACGGTTAACAGGGTTTTGATGCTGCTGCTGCAGGCACCTTTGATATATTTGAATAAATTATGGGAATAACCCACTACTAAGAAGTACACAGAGCCAAACACTGAAATCATTTTCAAAAATATAAAAGCGGGAGCACGTGGCTGGCTCCCTAAGTTAAGCGTCTGACTCTCGATTTCGGCTCAGGTCACGATCTCAGGCTCTGCGAGATGGAGCCCTGCTCGGGGTGCCCTCCCTCCCTCTCTGCCTCCCCCTCACGCGTGTGCGTGCACTCTCTAAACAAACACAACATTTCAAGTACGCGTATATACACATACACACACACGTATGCACGTAAGCTTCTCCCCAAAGACGACACGCAAGTGGCCGACAGACACGAGACGCTCAACCCCGCTCGTCATCAGGGAACCGCGACCGGAACCGCACTGAGAGGCCACCTCACGCCCGGCAGCGCGGCCGAGACCCACGACCCAGGAGCAACCGGTGTCGGTCGGGACGCGGACAGAGAGGGGCCGTCTCGCGCTGCCGGTGGGACGCGAGCCGCTGCAGCCCGCCTGCAGACCGGGGGGACGGGCCTCCAGAAGTGACAAACAGAACTGCCCTCCGAGCCAGCCGTCACCGCGCGGACGCGCACGAAGGCGACAAGCCGCGGACCCCAGGGGCACGTTCTCCCCAGTGCGCGCCGTGCCGCCATCGACAACGGGCAAAGGACAGAGAGCGCCCCGGTGTGCGCCGACTGCTGAGCGGATAGAGGTGTGGTGCGCACACACGCACGCGCACACACGCACGCGCACACACTGGAATGCTGCTCCGCCATCAGAAAGAACAAAACCTTGCCGCCGGCAACAACACGGACGGAACCAGAGGGAACCACTAAGTGAAATAAGTGAATCACAGAAAAACAAATACTAATGATTTCACTGATGTGTGGAATTTAAGAAACAAAACAAAGGAGCAAAGGAGAAAGGGGCAAGCCGAGAGGCAGTCTCCACCCCAGAGATCACATCACACCGCCAGGCACCGGAGGGGAGGGGCGTCGGGGGACGGGGACAGGTGAGGGCGAAGGAGGGCCCTCGGCGCGGGGGGCACGGGGCGGGGGGGTTCCATCACCACACTGTACGCCATGCGCTGGCCACCTGGAGTGCAGCAAGAAACGTAAAAAAAAATACACAAAAGCCTTATTTTATTAAAACAAACGCTCTGTCTCCAACAAATACTGCCACAGAGCAAGTGCGCTAGAAACCACCACACGCGATCCGACCAGAGGCCACGGGCCATAAACGCTGTCGGAGACCGCGGTCAGCCCGGCCGGGGCTCACGGCGCGTGCTGCCGCCTGGAGACGGAGGGAACCGGAAAAGCGTCTGCGGCCCCCAGCCCTCCAGGGTCTCCACGTGTCTGCGCAACCTCAGCTCAGCCCCCGAACTGCTGAGCCCCCCACAGCAGCGACCGCACGACAGCTCGGACAAGGAGCAATCGGGGCGCTGGGCTTGCTTCGCTGAGGCCTCGCCACCCCCCCCCACCCCGGCCCCAGCCTCCTGCCGGGAGCCGACCCCCCGCGGTAGAGCACTGAAGCCAACGCCGTGGGCGCCTCCGTCCTTCCACCTGGACCCCCTGGACCCCCGGGGAAGGGGCGGCTGGGCCCCCACTCACGCCGCACGTTCGGTCCCACCCGGAGCTGCGCTCGCTCGCTGGAGTCGCCCCTGGGACCGAGCAGGCGGGGTCGAGGCAGTGCCGGCTGCGACAGGAGCCCCCGAGGCGCCCCAGCCACTGGCCCACCGAAGCCGCCCTTCTCCGCCTCCTGAATGCGTGTGATTCCAGACTCCTTGCTTACCGCGCATCCGCCTCTCTCTCCCTTCTTAACTAGTCTTGCTCCATCCCGCCACCAAGTCTCCAGAGGGGAAAAGGACGTCCCATCTCATGGGTCTCTGGCACCCGCCGCGCAGCAGGTGCCCATCCACGTGCTGCCAGCCCGGCCCTGAAGGCCCCGGGCGGTGGCGACTTCAGCACGTGGGGAGTCACACCGCACGGAGGAGTTCTGTCCCCAGCGAACTCAGAACGTGACACCGGGTCCCAGCAAAGCTCGGCCTGGGCGATCTGGGGGGGAACGCGCGTTAGCGGGCTCACGGGCAAGCTCACAAGACCCTGAAAACCTGACCTTCTTGAGGGAGTCCCCGTGCCTCTCCTGCATGTACTTGAGGAACGCCGTGGTCCACTGCAGCGTCGTGGCCTTGTCCGTCTCGGCGTTGCAGAACGGGACCAGGAGGTTCAGCTCGTCACAGCAGATGCGGATTCTGCGCCTGCGGCCGAAACCCAGAGCGGTCACCCAGAGAAGCGGACGCACCACCGAGCGGCACAGCAAACGTCTGAAAGCGCTGCTGTGGCCTGGCCGCCAAGAGCTCGGGGCCCGCTCCGCCCCAACCGCGTGGCCCCTGTCCCGCTGCAGGCTTTCCTGTGGCCTTCCCGCGGGTCAGGGACGAGGGCCAGGCTCCAGGCTCCACACCGAGCGTGGACCCAAGCCCCTGCAACGGGAAGACAATTTGGCGTGGTTTTCCTGGGTGGACGGCTCCCCTCGTGCCCAGGAGTCACCCACAGCTCGGGGTCCCAGCGGAGAGCAGCGAGGGGCCCCGGCTCAGAGGGTCGCACACGAGCAGCCTGTTAACGTCCCAGAACCGCGTCGTGGAGGGATCACTTCCCGCCCGAGCAGTCTCAGCACTGAGGCCACTGTGAACTCTCCCCAATCCCCAGCTCCCACAAGCCTCGTCGCCCAGCCTCCCAAGCACACATCAGAGTCTGACGCAGGAGCTCAGGTCAACGTGACCCCTGGCATTTACGAGAGAGGCGGACACGCGACGTGCACACGTGTTTCGCTCTGTCTCCAACCCGCGCGGTAGCCAGCGCTGCCTCAGAGACAAGAAACTCAGGTGACAGAGGTGAAACCGGGAAAAGGCGAGTAAGAGTCTAGGGTCTCACTGTCAACACGGAGTAGGAGAATGTGCACACAGTAGGTGTGAAATAGATGTGCGATAAATGTCAGAGGGGGAAGAGAGTCCTTTCTGGTCCACGTCCTGGCTTACACAGCGCTTCACGCAGAGCGTGAGTGTGTGCGCGCCAGTGTGTGTGAGCCACGTGTGTAAGAAAGAGCCGGCTGGCCGCTAGCTTTCACACATCCCCGTAAAAAGAAACACACTGTCCCGGGCCAGCGCCGCCCCTTCCCGGCTGAGTGTCCGCCAGGCCCTGTTCTCTAACAAGGAAACTGGTACCAGGTTCTCAACGAACGACCACGTTGATTATATTAGGGAGACATCAAGCAAAAACCCTGATAATCATATTAGTGATAAAGGAAAACAGAGCCACCTTTTGATTCGACATAAAATTCCAGATTCGAGGCTCCCAAGGGGCTCAGTCGGTTAAGCGTCCAACTTTGACTCAGATCATGATCTCACACAGTTTGTGAGTTTGAGCCCTGCGTCGGGCTCTGCGCTAACAGCTCGGAGCCTGGAGCCTGTTTCAGATTCTGTTCTCTGTTGCTCTGCCCCTCCCCTGCTCACGCTCTGTTTCTCTCTCACTCTCTCAAAAACAAACATTCAAAACAAATTGCGGATTCTAAATAAAATCTGCAGATAAAACAACTGAAGTCACAGTTCTTTTTTTTTAAATTTTTTTTTTTAATGTTGTATTTATTTTTGAGAGAGAGAGAGAGAGCGTGAGCAGGGGAGGGGCAGAGAGAGAGGGAAACACAGAATCTGAAGAGAGGCTCCAGGCTCTGAGCTGTCAGCACAGAGCCTGACGCAGGGCTCGAATCCACAAACTGTGAGATCATGACCTGAGCCGAAGCCGGACGCTGAACCGACTGAGCCCCCAGGCGCCCCTGAAGTCACAGTTCTAACCTCTTCCCTGGCGGCCCCTTGGCAGCCCGCTCACAAGGCGGGGCCCTTGTGGCGCTGGGCACTCAGATTCCAGGGGCTGCCGGCACTGTGAGGGCTGTGGGAAGCGGCTGCACGGGAGGAGTGACCGGTGGAGCTCGAGCTCCTTAGAGGGAAGCTCCCCTTCTCGCCAAGGGGAAGCGCCTCCCAGAAGCAGAGCCACAGCTCCCGGGACGCTTCCGTGCGCCCTGCACACGTGCCCCTGATGTGTGTAAATGCCAAGGTCCGGTCAGCCCCTGACCTTTAACAACAAGGGTCTACCACATTCCTCCTCCTTACCCCTGAGAGGTCTCACCCTTCCGTGAGGCCGTAGGGAAGTACGCTTTAGCAAGCAGGGTCACAAGGGGAACAGTCTGGAAAATAAGGAACCTGGCCTATTTTTATGCTTTGCTTATTCGACAGTAGCTCCTGTGGTTATTGTATAAAAGCTGCAACTGCTAATAAGGGATGACACTTTTGGTGCAATGGCTCTGAGTGTCCCTCCCGTCCCCTGACTCTCTGTCTCCTCTTTCTTCCTCATTCCCTTGCCTCGGGTCTCTTGTCAGATTGTGGCGGCGGCCGCGACAGAGGAGGGGCTCCCAGGGCCCACGACGCGCACACACGGCCCACGCTCGCAGCTGCTCTCCAGGCAGGAGCCGCCACGGCCGGCCCGCCAAGCCCATGCGGGGCACTGAGCCCCTCGCGAGCTTTCCCAGCGGGGACGAGCCGGTGCTGGGGCTGCGGAGCGCATCTGGGCGTCCCCTGGGAGGGGCACTGGGCGCCCACACCCAGCTCTCCGGACGCCCAGCCCCGCCCAAGCCGCCTTTGGTAATTTTCCAGGTTCCTGCTCTGTGATACATCAAAGCCCTAGGTCCGAAAGAATCATCAAACCTGGGGGGTGGTCCTGGGGACCCCGATCCGCCTAGCAAAACAAAGTCAGTGTTCCCCCGGCCAACCCCTCTCCGCTCCAAACACGTCGTCGGACAACTGAACGGCTGTCTCAGCAGCAACCTGCCTGTCACTGCTCAAAACCGGAACAAGCCTGCGCGTTACCTTCGGTCTCTTTCCATGCGGTTATGCCTCTCCCGGCGCTGCGACCTGCCCCCCGGGGGCCCGCTCCGGCTCTGCTCCCCGAGGTCTGCCTGCGAGGCCTCCGCGGGGGGCCAAGCTCCCTGCGTGGCGGCGGAGCCCTCGCCCACGTTCTGAATCTCCCCAAGGGCTCTTCGCTCCACATTCGTGTCCAGCTGACGAATTCTACTCCGATTCTTCTTGTTTATCGCTTGCTTACATAGCGCTTCTTCTTTGCAAAAGAAGAAAAAAGTGGTATTTTAATTTTTTATTTGACTGAACTTCTCTCCATTAATGCTGGACACCTTTGGTGGCATTTTCGATCCCAGACACGCACGTTTCCCGGCCACGGACGCACAGGACCCACAGGGGGCGCTGCGCAAAGCTCCGAGGTTCAAACCGCGAACCTGAACGTGAATCTGTAGCTAGAGGACACCCCGAGCATCACGCGGTCAACGTGAGCGCGTCAGAAACCCGGTCATCGCCAGGCGCTAACCACCCTCTGTGAACGGAGAAACCAAGGAGCTGCTGGATTCTTCTGATGCTCAGAAGGAAAAAAGATTTTTCTTTCTCCAAAAGACGTTATGGAATGATTGGAACGTGACGGCCGGTACTCGGACCGCAGCGCTCAGGCGGCCCAGGTTAAAGGCGCCCTCACCTCGCGCCCGACTCCGCCCGCAGGAGGAGCAACCACCCGGGCCTTTGACTGTGAACACAGCACATCTCATCCCACGAGCGGCAGGCACCCCGCTACACGTGCGGGGCGCGTGCTCCCGCGATGCCCGGCGATGGCCCAGCACATCTGTGGCACAGGAGGCGCCAGCACACCTCTCAGAACGGGGGACCCGGCGGGGGGTTCCCAGTGCTGGGGAGATCCGCTCCCGAGGCTGCGCCGGCAGCACACGGCCTGCCAACAGTAACACGCGCTTCTGCAGACGCCTCCGAACCAGAAGTGCCCGCTGCCTTGGCAGCTCCCCGCCGCCCCCCCTCGTCGGCTCAGGAAAACCTTGGGTTATCTTGTCCAGTGGGTCAGAAAATAGTTGGTTCCCAGGGAGAGAGGGGCTGCGAGCCTGCTCACGATGAGCAAAGTCCGCCTTCAGCAGTTTATTCCTAAAATTTTCGGAATCACCCTACGGCCTCCTGTTCCCAACTCGATCCTTTGCCCGTCTGCATATGGTCTCCGAGAGCTTTCAGAAGATCTCAGACCCCTGCCTCACTCACGAAATATAAAATAGGAAAAAAATTAAATACTACTAAGCGCTTTCAGTGACTTGAAGGAAACGGAAAGTTCACGTAAGTCTATCGCTCTGGCGTTTGCGGAGGCCACTAGCGAGAGAGAGCAGCCCGCAAACTCCATGCTTCCACACTAAACATAATGTTTGAAATTCAAAAGAAAATTCAAAGTGAAGAAAGTCGCCCCTGTGGAAGTCCCCTTCCGAGACCACGTCATGTTTACAGACCGCCCCCCACCCCCGTGGCTTACCTCCTACTTTAATCCAAACCTGCTCAGGCACAGCTTTGCTTCTGCTGCCCAAGGTCTGTTTAGTGGATTCAACCTCCTGCTGGTAACAGAAAGAAAATGCTCTGGGCAATCCGATATCCTGGTGCTTGGCAGCTTCGAGGACAGAGCAGGCGTTGCCAGAGCTCTGGAAAAGCAAGGCCACGGACACTTTATCAGCATGCGGCCCAGTCCCCTCTGCCCCACACAAACCACCTGGGCATGGACAGAAATCACGCCAAAGACGTCACCCACCCTGAGTGACTGTATGTACACTGAGGATTTCAGACATTCCCCGACCACACAGCCACTCTTTAAAAAAAATTTTTTTTTAAGTTTTTTGTTGTCTTTATTTATTTTTGATATAGAGAGAGACAGAGAGCATGAGTAAGGGAGGGGCAGAGAGAGAGGGAGACACAGAATCTGAGGCAGGCTTGAGCTGTCAGCACAGAGCCCGACGCAGGGCTCGAGCCCACAAACTGTGAGATCAGGACCTGAGCCAAAGTTGGATGCTCAACCGACTGAGCCGCCCAGGCGCCCCTTTAATCTTTTTAAACGTATATTTTTGGGAGATGAAGAGAGTAAGCACAAGCAGGGGAGGGGCAGGCGGACAGGGAGACACAGAATCCGAAGCAGGCTCCAGGCTCTGAGCTGTCAGCACAGAGCCCGACGTGGGGCTTGAACCCTCAAAGCGCAGAATCAGGACCGGGGCCGAAGTCGGACGGTTAACCGACTGAGCCCCCCAGGTGCCCCATAAACACCCTGGATGTTAAGAAACATTAATCTCGGGGAAAGAGAAACAAATCCTTCGGACCGAACGAGCTCAGATCAAACCCATTCGCTCCACAGAGCAAACCGGGAGGGCCATCCCCGTACCTGCGTCTGGGAAAGGCTCGAGCCGGCGCCCGCGGAGCAGGCGTTCGCCGTGAACACGGGGTACGTGAACTGCAGGGCCGTGGCCGCAGCGGCGGCGGTTTTATTTTTCACTAACGTTGTGCATTTGTTTTGTTGCTGATGAAGAGGGACGTTCATTAACTCGGACGGATGTCGGATAAGAGTTACCAAACTGCTAAGACAAAAGAACACGTGGAGACCATGTGTCAGGAAGTGTCCCCCAGGCAATCACGCCGCATACTTAGCATGAAAGCTCATCTGTTAGGGTGAACGCACGCCCCTCAGCACGGAAGCCTCTAGAGAACAATTACCAAGCGGTGTGGTGGGATCGGGAGGCTGCGGGTCACTTGACACCCATCTCTCTTGCTCCGTTTTTCTGACCATTCTCCAAACTCTGACGACTGAGAGTGAAATGGGGACCAACCCAGGCTAGGGACGCGGAAAGCCGAGGGGCTGCTGCAGAGGACTGGCTGCGGGGGGAGCATTCTGTGGTCAGAGTCTCATGGCGACAACAGGCTTTCCTTCCACCAGGCTGTGTCTGCGCGCGTAGACGCCGCTAACCCGAGTCAACACGGAAACACGCCTCTCCTGACACTAGGCAGATAATTCGGTGCAAAAGCTTTGGTGCACGCCTGTCTCAACTGGACACTCTGCGTGCACACAGTGCTCACTCACGACAGGAGCTCATGCTCTGGGGCCTGGATCAGATCTCACAAGTGCTTGCTCACCGGCACCTGCACAGGGCACAGAACCTTGCTAGTCCGCCCCAGACCCACGGGGGTCTGCCCACTGTTGAGATGCCAGCCGCAAGGAGGCCGGGGGCTTTCTACGCGGCCGACCTCCCCTGAGCCCAGACCCAGCTGGACCTGATCCCTAGCAAGTGCGGTGGCGCCGGTGGTCTTATTACAGAATCACCTGGTCTCCGCCCAGGCCCCGCCACGCAGGTGCCAGTCCCAGCCGGGGGTCGGCGTGTGCACCCAGACTGAGACTACGCCCTCCGCACCCCGACGGCGGCCGGCGGCCTCCTGTGCACGCAGGCACCCTCCCCGCGCCCGGCCGCCCGGGGGGGGGGGACACCCACTTGTTGAGCGCCACGCCGGGCTCGGGGGGCTCGGCGCCGCGGGGGACGGAGGGCGGCTCGGCGGGGATGCTGTTGAAGCGGTCCTCCAGGCGGACGCGCACGGCCGACTTGGCCCGCGCCTCGGTCGCGCCCTCCGCGTTCTCCTTGCCGCCGCCGGCGTCGGGCGCCTTGGGTCGCGGCGCGCCCGAGCCGGGCCCGTCGGCGCCCGGCGTCTTCTCGGCGGGGGCGGCGGCCGGGGCGCCCGCCTCGCTGAGCAGCATCATGCGCAGCTCCTGGAAGTCGACGTGGCCCAGGCAGGGCGCGGCGCCCGCGAAGCCGCCGTCGGCCAGCGCGGGCGGGCACAGCACGGGGTACACGGGCGCCGCGGCCCCCGCCGCCGCGCCCCCCGCCGCCGCCGCCGCGCCCGGCGCCGCGGCCGCCAGAAACGCCGAGCTGAGGCGCGCGTCGAGCTCGCCGTCGGCCGCCGCCGCCTCCATGTGAGAGTAGAGGATGTGCTGCAGCTGCGTGTACTCCACCTCCGTCATCTCCACCAGGCTCAGGTCGGTGGTCGTGAAGCTCAGCCCCGCCTCGCCCGGCGCCGCGTCCGCGCCCTCGGGGCCCGCCGGCCCGCCCGCCTGCGGCGGCTCCCGCGGCCCGGGGCCCGACATGCCGACGGCAACGGCGGGGCACGCGGCTGGGCCGGCGGGCACCGGGCCGGCGCGGCGTCGCCGGGCGACGTTGGGGAGGGGGGGGGAAGACGGGAAACCGCTGGGCCTGCAGCGCGCCTGCGCCGCCCCGCCCCGCAACGGAAACCCCACCCCCTGCGCCGCGGCCCCGCCCCTAGGCCCCGCCCCCGCCAACCGCCTGGCCGCCTGCCCTCCGCGCCGCGTCGCGCCCCGCCCCCGACGGCGGAGAGGGCGGTGGCTGTGCCAAGTGAGTTGCGCGCGCAGGTGTCTGCCTGGGTCGGTGGGAAGCCGCTGTGGTGGGCTGCGCGCGCAGGTCAGGAGCGGCGCCGTGCGGGGGATGCGGGGAGGGGCCGGGGGGCTCGGGCGAGGGGGAGGGGGAGGGCGGGGGCGCGGGCGAAGGTGGGGCCGGGGGCGGGGCCGCGGGGCCGCGTGCGCTCCAGCAGGTCTCAGGGGAGACCCCAGCCCCGGGGTGAGGAGGGGTCTGCGGGCTGGTGGCGAGTCCGCAGACCGTCCCGGAGCACCCGGCAGCCGTGCTCCCGAGTGCGCAGCGCTCCTCTGCCGCGTCGTGTCTGTGAACACATGCGCGATCATCCCGTGCGCCTGGGTTTAAGACTTTTCTCCCGCCTAACACGTCCGCTGGAGGAAAGCGGCGGGCTCCTCGATAAAAGATATCAGGACTGCGGGTAATCCTTTAGAAGAAAGCAAACCGAGGGAGAGCGCTTTTTTTCCACAGCAGACAGAGAGATTAAAGGATATTGAAATGCATAGTTTTAAAAAGCGAAAAATAAAGCCAATAATTACATAGAATGGCGTGGGTCAAACCTTTGAGAAGATTCCAAGCATGGCGCCAACGCAGACCATAATGTGCGCAGAGTCACCAGGACCTTGTTCAAAAGCAGATCCTAATTCAGGCCTGGGTGGGACCCGAACCCGCTTTCTCAGGAGCCCCCGTCTGACGCTTTGCTGCTGCTGAAAGGACCTCCCTGAGCAGCGAAATCACCGCTGTAAGATCGAGAAGGTAAAATCAAGGTTATACCCAAGTGGGTTCTTCACTTACTGGAAATAAGGGTCACTGGCACCTGCCCTGCGTTTTTGGGTTCCTTTTGGGTGGGCTTCTGGCGGACTGCGGTTTGCCAGCCCTCCTCTGTTTGGAGGTGAAACATCAGAATGAGGTGGCGTCACTGCAGCTTGCATTATGGAGAAAACGTGAGGACAGGACCAAACATGTCTTTCTAAAGTCTAAGTGTAGCTCCCAGTGGCGTTGCCCACCCTCCAGGGGGCAGCCCCCCAGAGCTGTGACCCCCCCACCCGAGAACCCCAGCACAGCCTGGCGTGCAGGGTATGACGAGGTCTCCAGCCATGGCTCCTGTGAGCACACAGCAGGCCTCTGCCCCGAACGTGCAAGAAAATGGAACTTGAGCCCTGAGGAACGGACTAGGCAGAGTCAGCCCCATACACACGGCCCTTATCTGGGGGAAGACGCATGGAGGGTCACCGAGCAGCTCAGCGGCTGTGGACCCACCACTGAAAGCCAAAGGCACACCCTCCGTGTGAGCCACGCTTCACGAGAGTACGTGCCGGTGTGGAACCATTACACAAACACACATTCTGAGAAACCAGCATGGCCTGGTAGCGAGACCAGACCCAGGGGCTGCGGGAATATAAAACCACAGAGCCATATCTGACACAAACGTGTAGGAATTCTTAATAGAATCTCAGCAAATTGCATCCAACAGGATCTTTAAAAAAGAATCACGGGGCGCCGGGGGCTCAGTCGGTTGAGCATCTGACTTCGGCTCAGGTCATGATCTCTCATTCGTGGGTTCGAGCCCCGTGTCGGGCTCTGTGCTGACAGCTCAGAGCCTGGAGCTGCTTCGGATTGTGTCTCCCGCTCTCTCTGCCCCTCCCCATTCACGCTCTGTCTCTGTCTGTATCAAAAATAAAATAAGACAAAAAAAATAAAAATAAAAATAAAAATAATAAAACTAAAAAAAAAAGAATCATACATCATGACCAAGTGGAGATTATTCTGGTGACACAAGTTTTGTTTGCACTTGAAAATCAACCAATGTAATTCATTATATTAATGCACCAAGAAAGGGGCACCTGGGTGGCTCAGCTGGTGAAGCCTCCAAGTCTTGGTTTCAGCTCGGGTCATGATCTCATGACTCATGGGTTCAAGCCCCCACAAAGGGTTCTGTGCTGACAGCACGGAGCCTGCTTGGGATTTTCTCTCTGCTCCTCCCCCACTTGAATGAGTGCTGTCTCTCTCTCTTAAAATAAACTTAAGTATTTTTTCATGGTTTTTTTCCCATTCATTTTTGAGAGACAGAGAGACAGGGCGAGCAGGGAAGGGTCAGAGAGAGAGGGAGACACAGAATCCGAAGCAGCTCCAGGCTCTGAGCTAGCTGTCAGCACAGAGCCCGACGCGGGGCTCGAACCCACAAACCGTGAGATCATGCCCTGAGCCGAAGCCGGACGCTCCACCAACTGAGCCACCCAGGCGCCCCTCAAAATAAATAAACATAAAAAAAAGGTTCAAAAAGAAAAAAACTGTAGGATGAACTAAAAAAGGCAACAAGAAGAAAAAGTGTTGGACAAGCCTGACCTCCATTTCTGAGAAAACCACAACCCACGAATCGAAGGGGACTCCCTCGACCCGATCAAGGGCGTCTGTGACCTTCCAGCGCGGGAGCGAATGCTTCCCCGGGTCAGGAAGGGGGCAGGGGTCTCCGCGTCCCTGCTCCTGAGGACACCGTGCTGGCGGCTCTGCCCGGAGCGGCGCGGCGAGCAGAAGGCGGGACACTCACATGGAGACGGAAGAAGGGCCCTGCCTCTCTTTGCAGAAAATCCCAGGGAACCTGCCAAACAGCTAAGAGCGACTTCAGCCAGGTCACGGAAAAGGACACACACACGTCCCCGTCCTCCGAGACCCCAGCAGTGGACGTGTGCGCGCCGCGGGTGAGGACAACCCGCCACCACGAGCTGAGGCGCACACGACACACGCCCAGGACACGGGTGTGGGACGTCGTCCTGAATGTCGTCCCTAGAGACCCTCTGTGCGCTGCCTGCTCGTCCCTCCCCCCACCCTCGCCCTCAAGAAGCCACTGATCTTTCTTTTTTTTAATTTTTTTAATTTTCTTGTCTTTAGTTTATTTTGAGAGACAGAGACAGTGTGAGCAGGGGAGGGGCAGAGAGAGGGAGACACAGGATCTGAAACAGCTCCAGGCTCCGAGCTGTCAGCACAGAGCCCGACGCGGGGCTCGAACCCATGAATGTGAGATCATGACCTGAGCGGAAGCCGGACGCTTCACCGGCCGAGCCGCCAGGCGCCCCAAGCCACGGATGGTTCTATTTCCAGGATCTCACTTTCCCAGGATGTCACCTAGTTGGAATCCTAAGCGTGTAGCCTTCTCTTAGAGACATGCAAGCCCGTTTCCTCCGTGTGTTCCCAGGGCCTGGAGCTCATCTCCTTCTGGTTCTGGGACCGTTCTGCTGTCTGGGTGACCCACGGCTTCTGTATCCGTCACCCACCGAAGGCGCCGTGGTCGCTGCCGAGTTTGGGGGACTGAAGAGAGCCGCCATGAGCGCCAGCGCCGGCCCCCTCCTTCTCCGGGGACTTGCCAAGGGGCTCGGGCGCGGACCGCATGGCAAGACCAGGTTTATCTTCTGTAAGAAGGTGGGTGGGAGCATCACTGCCGTTGTCGTTTTTAGAGCGTATGGTTAATGTTTTTAATTTAAAAACATTTTTTAACATTTATTTTTTTGAGAGAGAGAAAGAGAAAGTGACTGCAAGTGGAGGAAAGGCACAGAGAGGGAGACACAGAATCTGAAGCAGCTCCAGGCTCTGAGCTAGCTGTCAGCACAGAGCCTGACGCGGGGCTCGAACCCACGAACGTGAGATCTGACCTGAGCCGAAGTCGGAGGCTCAACCGACTGAGCCCCCAGGCGCCCCTGGCACACAAGGGTTAAAAGGTGGCTGCGAGCAGGCTTGGGGCCGTGTGAGGGGCGGGGTGGGGCCAGGCTGGCGGAGCAGGACGCCCCCTCCTGCACATCCCCAGTTGAGGGACTATGGCCTACGGGGGCGCGGACCAGGGCCTGCCCGCAACGTCATCCTGCGCCCGGGTGCCATGAGCAGCCTCCCTGATGCCTGTCTGTCTTGTACCTCTGTCTTCAGGGTCCTCTGTCAGAGCTGTGCCCGGGATGGCCCACAGGAGGAGAGATCACCAAGCGGTGGGTCCACCCGCAGCACTTGCAGTCAGGAGGGTGTGGGCGGAGCGTCGCGGTGTCGCTGTGACGTGTGTCCCCGTCCTTACGGGGGACGGTACTGAGTCTGATAAACCTTTGTTGCAGGTGTGATTTTAACTAGCTGCTTAGGAGGATTTTATTAAGTATCTTTGGAATTGATATGTAAGTATTTGGAAATTTATTTTTTTATCTAGAGAGAGAGTACGTGGACAGGGGAGGCGCAGAGGGAGAATCCCAAGCAGGCTCCTCGATGCCTGTGCCGGTCCCTACGCGGGGCTTGATCTCACGAAACTCCAGATCCTGACTTGAGCCGAAATCAAGAGTCAGACGCTCAACCAAGCCGGATGTTCCACCGACTGAGCCACCCAGCTGCCCCCGGAAATGTAACTGTTAAATATTTAATTTAGGGCTTAAATATTTATTTAAGAAATATTGTTCCGTAGATCGTAAGACAAAGAAGTGGGACAGTGAACAGCATGTGAGTTTCTCTCTGCTTTTCGCCACAACATTCCTCAGCTATCACAGTATTGATTAGTCAGACACACATGCGCGGACACAGAAGGAAAGACCAACCAGAGACAAGTTCCAGACAACGGCTTTGAACTTGCGAGAGACGGAAGGGAGTGCGGGCTCACAGCAGGGCTCACAGCAGCGAGAGCCTCAGGCTGCCTGGTCGGGGGCAGCACTTGGTCTGCGCTGCGCTCTCCGGAGGGCCCCCGACTGTGCCCCGGAACCGGCCTTGGCCCGTGGCGGGGACACTGCCCTGTGGATGACGCATGCCATGGGCGGCCGTGTCCAGCAGGGGGCCTGCTGGGCGGCCTGGAGCGACCCGAGAGTCACCGAGAGGAGACCGGCAAGGCGTGCGTGAGGGCTCCTGACCCGGCGTGGTGACCCGCACTGGCTTGACCCCTCCTCTGTTCCACTAGTGGTCCCGGACTTGCTCCCCGTGCAGCGAGGGTGGCCGTGGGACAGGGCGTGGCCAAGATATAACCAAAGGTTTCCAACAGGGGAGCAGACGGGGCAGGGATGCCTGGCTGAGGCTCTGTCTCCCGTGCTGGCTTCCTCCCCGAGCAGCGAGGTGACGATGTGACCCCTGCAGGGGCGGCCTTCTTGCAGCCATGAGGACAGAGTCACGAGCTGAGGACGGGGCTGTCGGTGACACCGAGGCCACCTGACCCCCTGGGACTGCCTGCCTCCAGGTTCGTGTGAAGCTCGCAGACATAAACTAAATAGTCTCTGTTCGTCTGGGATTTTCCTAAATGTGTTTCCTTAGCAATGCACCCCTGGGCCTCAGTGACACGTGCGCAGAACGGGCCGGAAATACTGGTAGGACTGGTTGTTTCTGGTTGTTTCTGGAAGGCCACCTCACAGGTGAAGATGGTGGATCTTCATTTTCTTAATATGCTCCTTTCAGCTCCTGTATTCTCCATGCTGGACACCCACGACCTCACCCATCTACAGGGAGCATTTATTCTCTCGAAAGGAAAAGGATACAGACCTTTTGAGCAATAGGAAAGATCTAAAAATACAAAATTACCTGAAAGAATTTTTTTTTAGTTTTTTCATTTTTAAGAGACAGAGTGTGAGCAGGGGAGGGGCAGAGAGAGGGACACAGAATCTGAAGCAGGCTCCAGGTGCTGTCAGCACAGAGCCCCGTGCGGGGCTTGAACTCACGAACCGGGAGATCGTGACTTGAGCCGAAGTCAGAGCTTAACTGAGCCACTCAGGCACCCCCAAAATGCCTTTTGATGAATATTTGATGCCTGTGGGAATTGCCCAGGACAAAGCAAACGGAAAAACAAAAGATACAAAATGTGAAGAATCCCAAGTTTGTGCAAGAAAGACAGAGGGAAAAAGATTCAGGGAAGGAGGGCCATGTCCTCCAGCCGGACTCCTCGCTACTCAGCTTTCCGGAGACCCGTGTGCAGCTCAGCGGGCCCCGTTGGGGAAATGTGGTCACAGGCTGGAGGGGTGACGGGGGCGGAGGACGCAGTGTCCTGCTGCTCCGGGAGAAAGCAAATGCAGCCAAACAGCTGGGGAGTAGACGAAGGACTGACAATTTTAAAATGGGGCCCAGTGTCCCCCACACTCTGGGGAGACCCCTCGGACAGCAGGGCGCAGGCCCGGGCCCGGCACCCAGCCTCCTCGGCGACTGCCAGCTCTCAGCACGGCGGCCGTCCACACGGTCCGGGCTGGCCCCTGCGGTTCCCGGCAAACGGGCCGCCCGTCTCCGTGGGCCTAGTGGGCCGTCTCGGCTCAGCACACCCGTCCCAGGCCCCAGTGGCCTGGGGAGGAGGGTGCTGCCCCTGCTGGGGTCCCCTGCGGGACCCTCCTGGTTTGCCGTGGGCTCAGCCATTGGTGACAGGACACCGTCCTCAGGAGGGACGTTTTTTCTGCCTCTGCCCACTGCGGGGCTGGGGATGCACCTGCTGAGGGAATGAGCTTCTGGGACGTGGGTCATCGGACCGCAGGCATTTCTGGGGAGCAGCTGGGCGCTGAAATTCAAGGGCAAGGCCCACGCTGTCCTTGGCCCCAGCAGCGGCCGCGTGTAGGTCTGGGAGACGCTGTTCCCCTCGCCCTGAAGGGCCCGCGCAGGCTCGGCCGCCACCCACTCCGCCCAGCCGCCCCGGCCCCGCCCACGCCCCAGACCACGCCCACCAGGCCGCCGCCCGAGGCACCGCCGGCCTCCAGCCTCGGGGGAGCCGGCCGAGCGGTGGGGCGCGAGCTCGGAGGGGCCCGTCCAGCCCCGGCCCCCCGCCAGGGAGGAGGGACACAGGGGCGGCAGAAAACCTTCGGTAGATGTTTATTCTACATCAAGTAACAAAACCTACGGAGGGCCAGGTTTTAATGTACAGTGACATAATACTTTGCAATATAAAATACAATTTACAGAAATTTCTATCAAGTAAACCTAAAGAAACACACTTGATTTTTACATTTGTGTACTTAAATTAGAAAAATTTGTTTTACGTGTAAAAAGCCCTTCACGTCGCATGAGATGTTGGAGCGGTCAGCACTCCGGTGCCGGAACACGAGTCCCTCCCAATCACGGAGTTCTCCGCCTGCTTGTCGTTTGTACGTTTGTGCTAGAAAGTGAAAAATGTGTAGTGATGTACAATGGAATAGACTCCAAAGAATGAATGAAACTAATTTTACACTTGCAAAAGTAAGTTCATGAAAATATAAAAAATTACCAAAGCGTATTTGTACAAATAAATTAGCAAGGTTTTCCTGCGCGAGCTCCGGAAGGACCTGCCAAGACCGGGGGAGGCGGCCGCCGGGTCAGGCAGCGACTTCCTGAGGGGCAGCTCTGCCGCGGATCACCGGCCTCCACCTCAGACCTCACACGGATCCTGTTCCCTGTCCGGTGACAAACTCTAAAACGTATCACCGGCAGCTAACAGTCTGGAGCTGGTGCACTTGCCCTGGGACCCGGGAAGGGCTGCTCAGAGGGTCGAGTTTCACAAACAAAATGTTCCTAATTTTTCAAATCAAAGTAACCCCTCCCCCCACCCCGGTTTTAAAGTACACTTAATTGGCTTATTTTCTCACTTTAAGCTGGTAAAGGTCACAGCTTTTTCAATAAACTGCTATTTAAAATGCAACAACTTCTACTCAGACTTGCTTTTAATCATGTTTTTGGGAAAAAAAATGTATAAGGTGACATATAAAAACTGAGCAAAACTAAGAAATGTTGTGTTTCCCAGTTGAAATTCGCAATTCAAATTTCTTTAGGACAAAAGGAAAATGCATTTGTGGGCTTTGTGCATCTGACTCCCCGGGGAGCGAGCGGGGAAGCAGGCCCCCCGGAGCCCGCTGCACCCGTGCGGACAGCTGGAAACACGCAGGGGAGAGTATGGCTCCAGGGTCTACTGAAATTCCCTTAAAATCGACTAGACTCAAGTTATTGGAAAAGATAACTTTATAATCTGAAAAAGCAATATGCTTTTGTAGACGCTTTCCCATTGCAGTAATTTCGAATGGAAATATTTTTAGTTTTTTGTTTTAAAAAGCATCAGAGTCGTAACGGTGTGAAGTTCCGTAAGAAACCACTACACACACACATTTACAGCGGCCGCAGCGGGGCCCGCGGCGCTAGGTCTGGGCGGCGGCGGGCGCGGCGCGGGCGGCCTCGGCCGGCGGCTCGCGCGCGCGCTCCTTGCTCTTGCTGCGGGCCTTGCGCTCGCGGCCGTGCTCGCGGGCCCGCTCCCGGCTGCGGGACCGCTCCCGCTCCCGCCGGCGCTCGCGCTCGCGGTTCCGGCTGCGCTCCCGGCTGCGGCCCCAGTCGGCCGCCCGCTCCGGCTCCCGCCCTCGGTCCCGGTCGGCGCCGCGCTCCCGGCTCCGGTCCCAGTCGCGGTGACGGCCCCGCTCGTGGCCCCGGTCCCAGTCCCGCTCCCGGCTCCAGCGCCGCCCCCGCTCGCGCCGCCGCTCCTCCAGGGCCCGGCCCGGCCGGCTCTCGGGCGGCGCGGCCTCGGGCTCCTCCGGCGGCTTCTCCTTGGGCCCGGCCTCGAACCGCTCCCTCGGGCGCCCTTCGAAGGCCTGGCTCCGGTACTCGTGGCCCTTGCCCTCGCGGAAGTCGGCCTCGGGGCCCGGCGCGGGCGCCTCGTCCCAGCGCTCCGGCCGGTGCGGCGGCGGGTGGCTGGGCAGCTCCAGCAGCGGCCGGGGCGCGGGCTTCGGCCCCGGGGCCGCCGGGCCCTGGAAGTGGAAGCGCGGCGGGGCGGGCTCGCTCTTCTCCGGGAAGGGCGCCGACCCGCGGGGCCCGCCGAACGGCAGGGGCGCGGGCGCCCGGGGGCCGGCGAACCTCGGGGGCGAGCTCACCCGCTGCTCCTCGAACTGCTGGGGCTGAAGGCCCCTGGGTCCCGGCATGAAGTTCGGTGCCTGGGCTCTGGGTCCTTCAAACTGACTGGGATGCGGCCCCCTCGGGCCCACGAAGTGGCCGGGGGGGGGCCCTCTCTGACCTCCAAACTGAGAGGGAGGGGGACCTCCTCGGGGCCCCTTAAACTGTGATAGCAGGGGCCTCCTCTGGCCTCCAAACTGGAAGGGTGCCACGCCTCTGCTCCCCACGAACGGGCCTTGCTCTGGTCCTTCGAACTGGGGGGGGGGCCCGGCCATCTCGTCGTAGGGGCCGTCCTGGAACTCCCTCTTCTCCCCGTGGGGGTCCTTCCGGTCTTCGAACTGGGGTGCTGCTCCTCTGGGCCCCCCCAGGTGGGAGGGGGAGGGGCCCCTGCTGTCCCCATAGGGAGGGGGCCCACGTGGCCCTGACAACAAGGAAGGGATGGGCCCCTTCTGGGCCCCGAATCTGGCTGGCGGAGGCCCCCGCGGCCCATCGCTATTGGAGACCATACTCTCCTCTGAGAACGGAGGGACGGGCCCCCTTGGTCCTGGGAACCCGGCGCCGTGAAGCCCGGACGTCCCGAAAGCACGTGGAGCCGGCTCCCGCTGGCCCTGGGGTGCGGGCGGCGGGCCCCCCACCCTCTGTCCAGGTGCAGGGAGGCCGGCGGCCCCCTCGCCGGGGCGGCACTGCGGCTCCCGGTCTCCTTCAGGCTCGCCGGCCGAGTGCTCACTCTTCTCAGCAAACTGAGGGTTCCTCGGGTCCTCGTACTGGGACGGGCCGAGTGCCTTGTCCTGAGAGGGGCACGGGGCACCCAAGAAAGGGTCCCTCCCGCCAGCAGCGGGGAAGCTCTGCGCGTCGTTGTGCAAAGGGAAGCCCGGCTGAAAGGCGGTGCTGGGGGGCGTGGGCAGCAGCACCTTGCGGGCAGGTCTGGGCGCGCCACCCGAGCCCACCGCGGGGGTGCTGCCGTCCACGGGCGGTGGGACCGGGCTCGCGGGGCGCTCGCGCTTGGGGTCGTCCGGCTTGGCCGGTGGGGCGGCCTCCGCACCCTCTTCCCGGGCCGCCAGGGGCCTGGAGGCCGCCCCGCTCTCGCCCTGCTCTGCGGCCAGCCGCCGGGCCTGCCGGGGGTCCCGATTCTGCCGTGGGTCGCAGGTAGGGCCCGCCCCCGGAGGGACGCCCGGGAGCACGGACGGCGGCGGGAACAGCTCGGCCGGGGGCAGGGACTTCGGGGGCGGCGACATCAGCGCGTCGGCCACGGAGAAGTGCGCCATGGAGGCGCCCGCGGCGGCCCTCTGCTGCCGGAGCGCCGCCTCCTGCGCCTCCACCTGCCTCTGCTGCTCCTCGATCTGCTGGTTGAGCGCCTCTATCATCTGCTGCTGCTCCAGCAGCGACGGGGCCGCGGGCTTCCCGGGGGGCAGGTCGTCGATGGCCACCGTGGCCTCCTCCAAGATGGTCTCATCCTCTGGGTCGTAGGCCACCTCCTCCCGCTCGGCCGCCTCCGGGGCCTGGTCCCCATGGGGGCGCCTCGCGCGCTCTAGCTGCGCGTCGCAGGCTCGGTCGGGCCCGTACTCCTCTTCGGGGTCGTACGGTCTGTCGTCCTCCTCGTCCTCCAGGGCTCGGTCTCTTGAGAGCTGACCGAACTGCTGGACAATAGGGTCTAGCAGAGGTGCTGCGGGCAGCCCGCCGTCGGCTGTGGCTCCGGGGTCCTGGCGGGAGGCCGGCGCGGCCCCCACGGGCTCCCTGGGAGGGGGGTCGAAGGCCTTCTTCTTCCCGAAGAGCGTCTGCAGGATGTGCTCCAGGGGAGAGGCCGTTTTCGAGGTGGAGGGGGCGGCCGGGGGAGCCGTCACGGTGACGGCCGTGGTGGTGGCCGTGGCTCCTGGTTTGAGCGACGACAGGATTTTCAGCACCGACGACGACGACGACGACGACGACGACGACGCGGGGGCCCCGGGGGGCTCTGGCAGGGGGGGGGGCGGGGGCGGGGTCCCCGGGGGCGTGGTGCTGCCGGCCGCGTCCCCCGAGCAGACCTGGAGCTTGGGGGCTTTCCTCTCAGACTGTGGGGCGGGAGGCACTTTGGGATAGACAGAAACTTCTGTTTCTTCTTGGGTCTGAAGTCGGGCCCGCTTCTCCTCGACTTTATCTAACTCTCCGGCGCTTGGAGGGCGTTTTACTCTCTGGCAGATGACCAGCCCGAGGATGATGTTGGGGCGCGGAGACTCGAGACCTGAAACACAAAGCAGTTGTGCAAAATTTAGAATCGACCTCCAGCCTTTGTTCTCCAGACCCAATCCCACCGAGGGCGGTGACGGCGCACGTGTCAACAGGAAGGAGGAAACTCACGGACAAAACAAAATCAAGCGTTTGAACAACTTATTGCAAAAGACCACGGACGTGCCGTCGCCACCGCCGTCCAGCCCCCGCATCACAGCCACGGACCCCGGGGCCCAGCGCATCAGACCTCACGCTAGAGCGGTGGGAGGCAGAGGCGGCGGCGAGGCCAGCGTGCAGATGCCCACACCTGCTGACCCCCAGGCAATGGAGCGCGCGCCCCACGGTGTCTGGTTTGTTTCTTAATAAAATCTTAGCTACATTCTTTGATTTGCCGCTTTCTACACATCAGAAAGGGAAGAGCCCTTCCTGGAACTCCCATGTGGCACTACGCAGCTTAAGCCACCCGTGCGGACGCCCGCTCAGGGGGCAGCTCCACACCTGGCGTGTACCGACCCCTCAGCACGCGCCCACCAAGCGGACCGCAAAAGGGCTGTGATAAATGTCCTCGCAGGGTTAGAAAGGCCTTCTGTTAACATCAACAGGAGCCGAGCCCTGCTCTGTCTTTGCGGACGCGGGCCGGGGAGACGGAAGAGAAGTGCGGGCTGAGCGCAGGCCCCATGGAAAACGGGGGGCTCCTGGGCACAGGGCGGTTCCTACAAATACTCCTTTTTTAAATAAAAAAGGTTTGCTCCATTCTAAACCGTGCATTTTGTCGGGGACGTTACAGCAGCGCAGCGGCGACCCCCTCCCCACACTCACGACGAACCCAGGAAACCGAGAGGAGCCGCAGCCACCGCAGCCAAAAGGCCCGAGCCACTGGACAGCAGTGTCAGGGAGAGACGATAGCAGAGAACAGAAACTCACGTCAATAGCATATTTAAGACCCAATCGTATAGAGCTGACGACATCACTGGAGTGTGTGCATGTTTACGCGCGCTGTCCGTGCACGTGCTCCCCTTACTGAAACCACCACTAGGCTTTCCCGTTCCTTTTGGTTTCAAAGACAATCACGTCACTTGAAATAGTTCCCTGTGGGCCCCGTTACAGATTCTCAAACGCCTGTTAGCCTCCCTAAATTCCGACGGAGATGGGTTGACAGGGTGAGCACGGGAGGGGTGGGTGGCCCGTCCAGCACGAGGAGGAGTGTCAGCGGCACCAGAGAAGGCTGGGCGGCCGGCGCACCGAGCGCCGCCTTCCCTCCCCTGCCGGGTGGGCCTCCAGCCTCACGGCTGGCGCGTGAGCGCGCGGGTGTCCACTGAAGACATCCATCGTCGCAGGCCGGGACCTCGCCATCACCTCAAGGCCTGGCTTCCAGAACGTCCTCTCCCTGTCCCCCCAACAAAAGCCACGTACCCAGGAAAGGAAGAGCCGGGCAAAGGCAGGAACAGACGGGAAAGTCAGGCGGCCCACGCTGGGTCACAAGCAGTCCCCGCTCAGCGGGCCTGAGGGTACCTGTCAAGTTTGGTTCCTAATTAACGCCAGTTGAGGACCCCTTAACTTTCGAGGGCATTTCTCTCACCGCAGCGGCTCGCTGGGCACCCGACCACTTGCTCCGACCCAGCCTGGGTTTGGTCAGTGGCTAGCAGGGCACTCTGGCCCTTCCGGACACAGGCTGGCCGCTGGGCGGGCCCGGCCCTCCCTGAAGAACCCGGCCCGCAAGCACCGTGAAGGAATGTGCGCAGTCATGAGGGTGGGCGGGTGCCAGCCAGGGCTGCGGAGCCCTGGGCGGGGGGGGTCCCCACGACCTGTCCTCCACGCAGGAAAAGCTCAACTTCCAGCACACCAACACCAGGACTTGTGACTCGGGGTCAGGTGTCAGGTCAGTGAGCTGTGCGTGACAGGGAAGTGACTTGGGTCTCCGTCCTGGAGTGTGCGGCTGCTGCCCGAAGGCGGCGTCCTTGACCTCAGCAGCATCTGCAGCCCTGCTGTCCTCCGGGTCACGGGGGGGGGGGGGGGGGGGGGGGGGGAAGAGTGGCTGAAGCACCCAGCATTCCACTGCCTTGAGAACGGCCAGCTATCCAGGCATGGGCAACTAATGAGGTAGCTTTCAACTCTCGGCTGCCTCGTCTACACCGCTCTCTAAGCAGTCTAATGCAGACCGGTGTTCGGTTCTGAACTTCACCAAGACTTCATGCCTATGTCTGTCTTAAAGTGGTCGGATCTCATCACCTGACTTGCGTGTTCATGTCATGGTCGCTTTAGTGTCTGAAGGGTAACTGGCACCTCGGCAATGACTGACGTTTGTGGAATAAAGTTCGCGGGTCTGCTGTGGGCCTCGGAGTCGATCTTACCGACACGGGTGTGCACCCCAGAATCACCCGCGCTCCGTGCTGCCACGGGGAGGTGGCGGGCGAGATCAAACGGGCGCCCGCATCTGGGAGGCAGGAGAGGGCCGGCTCTCCTCCAGAACGCCCGTCGCCCGGCCCGGGCCCTGCGCAGGCCTGCCCGCTGCCGAGTGCTCCCTGGGACAGGGTGGCGGAGAGGGTGCGGAGCTGGTGACCACACGGGCTGCAGCCCAAGGCACAGGGCTGCCGCTCTGGTTTTGACAAATTCCTCCCTTCGTCCGTTGTTAGCAGCGCAGATGCTGACTTGCCCGCCGCCCTGCTGAGGGTTGTTGTTAGGTTTGTAATTTGCAAAGCAGATGGAAACAAGCCACTAGGTGGGTGGGTGGGGGCGGTGTGCTATCCCCCCACCTCCAGAGGGGTGCCAGGGCACACGGGTCCCCGGGCTGTGCCGCGTGGGGAAACAGGGCTGGCTCGCTTTAGGGAGGTGCCCTGAGCACTCCTGGTGGGTCTCCAGCCTCAGCCTCGGTGGCTTGACCCAGACCACCCGCACAGGAACCGGGGGCCGACCCAGGGACGGGCATCTGCAAGGTCGTGTGCCAGCTGACTTCCTGACATGAGACCAAAAAAACCAGGGCTTGCATCCAGGTGTGTCAGCAGCAGGAACGCCAGGGAAGGGGACAGTGTGGGAGGCACCCCTGCCCCACCCCCCGCAAGCCGGACACACCCCAGGACAAAACTTAGTTGTAATAAGCCATCTGAAAGCTGACTCCTTAAGCCCCAAACTTGGAAAATAACGCTGTCACCCCTAATTCTGGTACGCTACACTATTTTTTTTTTTTTTCACGAAGACTCCTACGGTCTGAACCCACCACGACAGTCTTTGTCCTGCTAAGAGAAACGACGTGGGGGCTCACAGGCCGGGGCTCTCAAGCGGGACCGGTCCAGAAGGAGGCTTGGCGAACACAGGGAAACAGTACAGACCCCCAGGTCACCGCCACCACCACCGCGCACACGCCTGTCTTTCCAGCTCAGACCCCGAGGCCGGACGGGGCCCGGGGGCAGCGCGCTCCAGGGAAGGGAGGGTGGCCTCCGGCCTCGTCCAGGCGCCCAGAGCAGCGCGGTCCTGCAGGCCCTCAGCCGGGCGGCGGCGGCTCGTCCTCCGGCACAGCACACCTGCGGCAAGAGCTACACACGGTTCAGAGTGAAACGACCAGTGACCAGTTTCTAGAAAATATTTTTATTGATTCTGAAGGAGAAAGCAATACATCGTAATCGATACCGTATCTGACGCTGGTGACCGTGCGAGCACAGCCACGCACGCCGCACGCACAGGAGAACCGAGGGGAGCTTACCTGTCGGCACTTCGCCCAGAAGCTTCCAGCTAGTTTAGAAAGCAGTTTAGGAGGAGTACCGAAGCCGGCACTGGGGACCGGCTCCAGGCACACAGCCCCCCCCACGCCGCGCACCCAGCCAGGCGGCAGCCCTGCCGTCTACGGCGTGTGCCTCTTAGAAGCCAACGTCACCCGACAGGCGTTCCGGGCGAGAACCGGAGCCCCGAGTCCCTCGGGAGTGACGGGGCGCCCTGGCCTGGGCCCGATCCTGTCGGGGTCACAGGGGACATATGAGATGAACTGTCCAACGTGACTGGTCTTCCTTCTCTGAACAAGGCCTCGCGGCGTGGAGAGCACCGGAGACCCACGTCCCCAGGGGAGGAGCCCCGTCAGCCCGGCCCCTCACATGAAGGTCCCGAGTAGGGGACAGGCTGCTGGGTGAGGGGAACTCAGGCTTCCCAGGTGTCTTCTGAGATTACTAAGCTGTCAGGCGGTTCCAAGTGACACCGTGTGACAGAACACGACAACCTGGAGCTTGCACGGACGAGGATGCCCTCGGGAGCTGACCGTGCTCTGCAGTGCCGTGCGGCCACCCGGGCGAGGGCCGAGGACGGACCGTGCGTGGACACCTCTCCGCGTGTCCCGTCAGGAGCACAGCGCTGCGAGAACACGCAGCACCGGCCAGGGGTCAGGCGCACACAGAGTCCCCGGGGCAGGACGTGGTTTAAGTGCCTCTAGTGCAAACCAGAGGTTGGGGAGAATCCGTGTCACCAAAATCTACTGGGCTCCTGAGTGCGGGAGGGGAGGGCACCCGTGATCTCCTACAGGAATGAAATGACCTTCCAGACACGGAGCTCTGGGTAGAGCTGGTCACTTCTGCAACACCCTCCCTCCCTCTACCCTCGGCGGCCTCTCCACACCCTCTTCCTACTCACACACCAAGCCCCGGGCCCAGGCTGGGGGCTTCCCAGAGCCAGAGCCCTGCTCCCTGGAGGGAGCATCTACCGGGTGTGTGACCTCAGGCAAGTGACAGTCGTGGGCAGGGCTGCAGTGGGAACCGAGGATGTCCCTCGCCAGGCAGAGGGACGCCACCACTGCCACCCTCCGACCGGCCTGTGCTTTCAAGGGCTGCCCCCCAGAGGCCACCTCCTCGAGACGGGACAGACGTTCCCACGCCTGGCCCTGCAGATGCGTGCACACGCACCACACACCCCCGGCACGAGACCAGGACACACGAGCACCCGTACTGGGGAGCGCCGGGCCACGCTGTGACCCCGTGGAGCAGGTCAGGTGGGTGACCTGGCCTGGGGTCAAGGCCGTGAGGCTGCAGGAGTGTATCAAACACAGACACACAGAGGTTAGCGGCAGGGACGGGAGCAGGAGAGCGAAAAGCACGTACTGAGAATGAGCTCGTTCAGGAGGCTCCCGAAGCGGTGCTGCCGTTCCGGGGCGTGTCGGTGTGCCCGGTGCCCGTGCGCGCAGGGGGTCAGGCGAGAGGCCTCCCCCCCCCACCGCCAGTCCCCGCGTCACCCTTTAGTGTCCCGTGGGGCCCCCGGCTCTCTGCCAGCTGGGCTGCGCCCGCTGTGACTCCAACGGAGGGTCTCCTCTCCTGTCCACGGCAAGGAACTCGGACCGCCTAGCCCCGGAGCCCAGCCCCTCGCACCCCTGCCCAGGCGGGGCCCCCACAAAGGCCCCCGTCCCGCTCACCCCACAGCAGGGGCTCAGGGAAGCTTGCCGCGGGGCAGGTTACTACGGTTTAAAGGGAGGCTGGAGTCTCCGCCACTGCTCTGGGGACCCCGGCATCTGTGCCCCACGCCTCCGCTTACGCTACGTGCTCCACGCGAGCTCCTACACTGGTGACTGACCGGAGAGTCTCCATGGGGCCCGAGCGCGCGGCGTCTTCGTCTTCAGCCTCCAGGAGCACAGGACGGGAGCGCACTTCACACAGCCGCTCGCCCAGAACCTCCACCACGACGCCCGTCAGGTGGCGTCTCTTCCCCCCGCGGAGTGTGGGAGGGGACACCCCGAAGTACTTGGCATTGAGGCCACTTCGCGCAGCGTGCCCGTGGGCCCCTGGCCCCGTAATCCCAGACGCCCACCGACACCGTGTGGGGCTTCTGAGCCGCAGGGTGCAGCTGCGCCCAGCGCGAGCGGTGAGGGTGGGCTCCAGTCGGACCCGGGACGTGCGTGTGGTGGGGGCGGCCCCGCTACGGTTTAGGTGCGGTGGGTACAGCGCGTGGCTGTGGTGGGAGCGCCTGTCAGGACGGGTGCCAGGGCCAAGGACACGGAGGTGCCAGGTCTGGGCAGGGGCCGTGATCACCTGGCTTCCAGCCAAAGCCTCTAGCACCAAGCGCTTCCAGGAGGGTCGCCGTGTGTCAGACACAGCACGGCACCTGCCAGGCGACCTCGGTCCTCGGGGACTGCGTGGCCAAGGAGGCACTGCGGTGTGGGTACCTCCGGCCCTGGGGAACTAGGCCTGCGCCTGCTTCTCATGGGGTGAGAAAGAGCTGGCCCCCCCCCAGACCAGCTTCCGCTTGGAATCACCCTCAACCCCTTGACAAGGCTGAATTAGTGGCTTTTTTGGTTTTTGTTTTGTTTTTTCACAGACTAATTAGAAGTGATCCTCCACGAGCTTTCTAGACAACGAGCAGGGTCGGCCTCCCGTGACCCCCGGAAGCACGAGGGGAGCCCGCCCGGCGTGAGCGCGGCCCTGCGCTGCCGGCAGAGCCGGCACCCTCCTGGCGGCCGCCTCCTCTTCCCCGGACCCGAGCCCAGGACAGGCTGGCTGGCTGCTGGGGACTCTCCCCTCCGCGTGTCACTCTCTAAGACGGTTCAGGCCAGAGATGAGGCTACTTCCAGTGCCCCCACCCCTGCCTCCAGAGGCTCCCCCTGCGCTCCGTGCTCCTGATGCTAGAAAGGCTGTGCGCAGCTCGGGAAGACGTGGCGTTGGCGGGAAAGGGACACGTGGGATCGGGTGTGCCTCGTCACCACTAAGAAAGCTGGCGCTTACCTGGTCCCTCAAAGGGCAAGAGCTTGGAGGGAACGGGGTCCTTGGCGCTCAGCGGGATCAGGTAGAGGTCCTTGACGTGCCTGCTGTTGTTAGCCACGACCCCGAAGCGGCCGCGGCTGCTGAAATAGGAGTAGAGAGACACGTAGGCCACCTCCTCCTCCTCGGTGGCGGCGTGGAAGCGGATGAGACACAGCTCCTGCGGCACAGACAGGACGAGAGCGCGTTGGCTTGTGGCCGCCAGAGGACAGGTCTATGCGCTGCCTCTAAGCTCACCCGCGGGACGGCAGACCCTGGTCTGGGCAAGACTCTCCTTAAGACCACACTATTCACAGCCCCGCGCCCTCGGAGCGGCCCCTCCCGCGGTGTTCTCGCACCGACGCGTCCCTGCTGTGGCGCCGGCCGGGAGCCGCCTCTGGGTGGACCGTGAGGATGGAAGTCCTGACCACCCAGGTGTGTGATCTAGGAACCCAGAGGGTCTGAGCCCCATGTGGAGGCCGAGGAGAACCACGGCCCCTCCCCCGCTGCAGCCCGGCGGCAGCTGTGTCTCAGGGGCTGGCGCTGCCCAGGCCTCGAGCGCCAGCCGGGTCACCATAAAGTGCCCGCTGGCTCCTTGGGTCACAGAAACAGTGAGGAGGCACCGTGCCTGTGTTTCTCACTAGCACTGAACAGCACACATGTTATTGAAACAAATTCTGATAAGACTGCCCTCAGTGTTTTACCCAAACACACACGCTCTGCCGTCCGGCTATAAACATAATTTTAATCATTTCCCTGGCCACATTTAGTAGCTTACAGGCTGACATTTCAAGTACTAACCCATCAAGATGAAAAGTGAAAGAGGCGAGAGCTGCACTGAAACGCACACCTTCCTCACAGGTGCAGACACCAGACTAAAGCAGGTACCTTAGACACCGAGGATTTGAGCTTGCCGACATAGTCCCAGACCGTGCGGGGCGCGATCCTTCCGCCGATGTGAATCGTGTCCGGCAGGTCCTACACAAAACATACTTGGAGTAAATGACCCACAAAACCACGGTACCTGTAGACACCGATGCAGGGATTTCCAGACATGCAAAACTACCTGGGACTCAGGGGAACAACTACTCCAAAGACGGTCACGCTACGTTAAGCGTGGCCTGGTCAACCTCCAGGATTAGGAGTCGCCAAACGAAAGCGTGGTACGGTGGCCTCCTGGCTAACGGGATCGTATTTTGCAAAACTCTGGGGTCATCCTTCGTGAAGATACCCGCACGGCAACGAGCTACGATCCAGAACGACTTACTAGACCACGTGCTGAGGCCACAGGTACCAGCGCTGTTTACAGACTCTGGAAAAGCACAGAGCTGTCCTGTGTGTCACTACGTGCCGACAGTCACCCGCGCCAGACCACACCTTCAGCTGGGAGTGCGCACCCTGGGGAACCGCCCTCACTGCACCAAGGAAGGAAGATGTGGGCTTTGTCGTCAATGTCGGGACACACAACTGCTCAGCTCAACGTCTACCGCTGTCCAAGGTGCTTAACCTGCGACGCGTGACGGCAGGCTCTCCCGTGCCTTCGAACGCTGCGCGCCCGCCGCACTGCTGGAGGCCGCCTCATGGGACCGCGCGGGGCCAGGGCGTCTACGGAAGCCGGGCGCACGTCCGCCCGCGCACACGCTCCCTCTCCCGGCTCTAACCTCACTGAGATAGTCACAGCACCCCGAGACAGGATACGCCTTAGTGACAAATTTCGCTACACTCTGCATGTTAATAAATCCTTTCCAGATGGTGCTGAGTCGAGACAGAAAGAGGGCTGTGTCTCCTTCCGGGGGGGACCTTGACTCGGAGAGGCTGTAAAACAAAATTAGAGAAAGGAGATAAATCTTTCTTTCTGCATAAAGCATTTCCAAGTATGGAGACCTTCTGCGATCACACCAGCTGGATTAAACTCCTGTGAATTTTGGAAGTTTTTTCAAATCAGGTACTTGAACCATGATGCATCCCGGTCAAGAAAAAATAAACCGAAGAGGCAACAAACCTGAACGACCACAAGGTCTCATTTCAGGATTCACGAGCCCTACGTTCAGAAGGACAAGCACGCAGCTGCCAGCAGGCCTGCTAACGCCTGGGCAAAGCATCCACGCGCCGCTGCATTTGGGGCACAGCCGTCTCAGCTGAACGATGGGACCCGCCCCCCCCCCCCCACCGCTGCTTCCGTCAACCCACAGGGAGCGCACCTGACACGAGGTGACGGGGGCACCGGCAGGAGGTATCTGGGCTCAGGGGAGGAGGACGGCTTCGCGAGGATGGACTTGGGCACCGCCACCGAGGTCACGGCAGGCTTCAGGACGTCCTGTCGGGATTCCACTGCGTGGGCGCCATCTGGGCGGGCCGCTGCGGGGGCCGTGACTGTGCACGACCCGCCCGGGGCGGTCCTGGGATCTCGGCCAGACACCGTGACCGTGGTGAGCACTGGGCCCCCACAGGTGCCCGCACAGGAGGGGCCTTCCATGGTGGAAGGTTCTGGGTGGCCGTCTCCTGGAGGCACAGGGAGATACTTGCTCTCCGAGAGGGCACGGGAGGCCGCGCCGTCCGGCTCTGGCTCGGCGGCGCGCTCAGGCAGGGCTGCCGGCACCGCGTCCTCCGCCGAGCTGAGAACTGGCTCAGCGGGAGTGCTGTCCTGCTTGGGTCTGGACTCCTCCTTCTTAGAAGCCGACAGCTTTGGCTTTTTTGGAGCTGGTTCATCTTCTGACGACGGAACCTGACCTGGAGAACACGGGGAAGGCCTTTGTGAGAAACCCCACACATTCGAGGGCACAGCCTGCCCACGAGCAGATAATTTCTTAAAAGAATTAAAAAAAAAAAGTCCCATCACAAAGGCAGAAGCTCCACAACTTCAGAAAAGCGCCACAGTCCTTTCACTGCTTAAACCTGGGCCGAGCACAACCGCCACCAGAAGGGTCAGGTCCCGCCCCGAAGGCTGGCGCCCCACGTGGCGCCCCGCTTGGCGCTCACCTGTGCAGATCTTACAGTTCAGGTCGAACAGGTGCGCCCGGTGCTGACTCGTGGTGTCTTTCAACATGCTGCTGAAGACGTCCAGCAGGGGCGCGGCGCTCTGCTCGGGGACGGCCCGCACCGACTCCTGCTGCTCCTGCGGGCCGGGGACGGACGCCTGAGCCCTGCCCGTCTGCCCCGCGGCAGCGGCACGGACAGGCGCGTATGAAGGGCCGCCGGGCACAGTGCTGGTCAACGCAGATGCCCCGCCCCTCGGGAACGGATTACTTTCGCCCCGTCCTCGTGAACCCCGGGAACCCCAAAGGCTTACGTCGGAATCGGACACGGGCGGGGAGTCCTCCATGTCGGGCGCGGTTTCCTGCCTCACGGTGGCCTGTCTACTTTCACTGTGCAGCTTGCTTCTGGACTCCATCACCTGCCGCGGTGGGGACACAGAGCCTGAAACCCTGCTCGCGACTCGCCTGCCCGCGCCTCGCCTGCCCGCCGCCCAGCACCCCTCACTGGCCCCCACTCACGGCTTTCGTCGGCCGCTCCCTCCACGTGGACAGCTCTTTAGACACCAGTTCTTCTGGCTTCATCCTCACCAGCTTTGCCAACGAGATCTCCTCACGCAGAACACGGTGGAAGAGTCCCTAGAAACAAACATCCTTCGTTCACTTGTTCGAAGACGCTTCGCGGCTGCTTCGGCCACACCGCGGGGGGTCCGAGAAGAGCCCCCCAGCACGAGAGGTCTTGCCAGAGGCCTGGCGGCTACAGGACAAAGGACCGAGCGCAGCAGGGGCCTGACCTCGCCAGCAGCCCACGGGGCAAACGCCAAGCTGTCCCCAGTGGAGAGTCAACAGGTCCAGAGAAACACTGGCACTGGCGGGCCGCAAGCCCGTGTGGCACTGACTCTGCTGAAAAGCCCTCACAGGAGAAAACCACCTCAAAAAGGTACAGTGTGAGGGGCGTCTGGCGGGCTCAGTCGGGTGGGCGCCCAACTCCTGATTTCGGCTCAGTTCATGATCACACGGCTCGTGAGATTGAGCTCTGAGTCGGGTGCCACACTCCCAAGATGAGGCCCTACTTGAGATTCTTTCTTTCCCTCTCTTTGCCCCTTGTCCACTCATGCTCTCTCTCAAAGTAAATAAACTTAAAAAAAAAAAAAAAGTATAAAAAAAAAGGCCCAGGGACGGAGACAGAGGGAAGAGATGACTTCTGCCACGGGCCTGCTGCACCGCGCCGGGAAGTCTGAGCATCTGACTCTCTGCCCTGAGCCCACGGAGAGAACACGGGGGGAGACGCCGAGCCCCGGGGGCAGGAGGGGGGACGCGCACCAGGCGAGTGGCCAGTGCTTTCCCAGTGAGTCACTGACACTGCCCCCCGCGAGAGCACGGCCTGCCCCAGGGGCCAGCGCTGCGGGTGCGCAGAGGACCAGGTACGGCCCCGAGCGCGCCCGCATCGGCGGGCTCACTCGGCCCAGGGCACGGGACCAAGGCAGAAAAGGCTGTCTGAAGCTGAGATGTGGAGACACCCATATCCTAAGATCAACAGCCTCAATGTTACTCTGGAGCCAATAGAACGACAGAAATTCTTACAGAATTTTTACAGCCATGTTTAGAAGAGAACAATCTGGTGAGATGAGGAGGGGCTTCGGAGACGCGGTGAGAACCCCCGGCCCCCGGAGCGGGGACGTTCCCACGCCAGCCACGCGCACACACCTGGTTTTTGGGGTCCTTGAGGTTGAACATGATGCTGCGGTATTTACTCTTGTAGCGGCTGTCTGTGACGCGGAACAAGTTAAACAGCTCTTTCTCGATGTGGAGGGCGACCTTTCCGACTTCGCTTTCTGTCATGATCAGGTCGTCGCTGTCGTTGACTCTGGGAGCGAGAGAAGAAGAGGGGCCGGGTGAACCACCGCCCGTGCGTGGCCCCAAAGCACGGCAGCCATAAAACGACCAGGCCGCGTCCACCTCAACGGCCAGAAATCAAGTAGGAGCCCACCTCTTCCACAAGATCCCCTTCAGGGAGCGCCTTATGTTCTGCCGGATTTGGGAATTTGGCTGGGGGGGGGCGGGGCTCGGGGCCCCCAGGCGTCCCGGGGCTGGAGAAGCCGCAGGAACGGAGGTGGCTGCCGGCTTCCTGAGGGCCCCGACCAACGCGGCAGAGCCGGGTAACTTTTTAGAAGCGGATGCGGCAGCCCCGGGTGCCAGCCTGGCTGGCTTGGCGGTGGGGGTGCCTCCCGGGGGGGCCACCGAGAGCCACGGCCTCTTAGGGACGGTGCCCTTGGAGCCCGCCGGCGACTTCTTGCTGGCCGCTTTGGCTGCTGTTGCGTTTGCGAAGGGAGGAGACTTCTTGGGCAGGAGATTTCTGGGCGCAGGCTGTTTGCCGCCTGCTGCGGAGCCCGGAGGAGCCACCTTCTTCGGCCCAGCGGCCACCAGCGCGGTCTTCTCCTCCACACGCCTGTCCTCCTTCATGGCTGCAAACGAGACACGCACACGCTTAGCGAGGCGGGCGGTGGCGGCTGCGCGCTCCCCCGACCCCACAAGCACGCTCACCTTGAACTAGCAAAGCTTACTGCGCGCTGCTCTGGGAGAGCGACTCACAATCATTAACTGTTCGCAAGTGTTACACGGGCTGCCAGCAACACGCGAGCGCCCTCGCCTTGTCTCAGAACACGTCACGTTGCTGTATCATCACGTTAAACCTTTCACTCTAAGGAACAAACCCGAGTTTCTGAAGGCTTAATTTAAATTATTAAGCTTGAAAACTGAATGGCAAATTCCGCGTCATTAGGAAAAGACTCAGAAAAGGACTTTCACAAAGAATTCAAACGTAATGTTGCTGTGAACCCGAGTGCAGAACATCTTCCCAGGGCAGGTCAGACAGATGTGCTCCCTGCAAAAGCTCGCTCCCCGGCCCCGCTCCGGCGGCCGCACGCGGGTGCCCCTCACCCATCTGGACAACAGGCGCGAAGGAGGGCACCGCGAGGGCACTCTCGGCACGGGGAGGGTCAGCCACTCCACTCGCAAAGAGAGGGGCGGACGGCCGTGCCCCCCCGACAGCCGTCTGCTTGTGCCGGGTATGGGGCAGGCCACTGAATTCGGGCTTCTGATCCAAACAAGGGCTGTAGTCAAAAGCTGAAACAATATTGAAACTCCTTCACTTGCACAAAAATCTTTAGGTAATGCTAGCACCTGGTGGTCAGGGAGACAGAGAGAGCACAGGAAGGACCAGACGATCAGGGTGAGGGTGCGAGGCAGGCACGGGAGGCGGTTCTGGGCGGGGCCACAGCCGGCGGGGGCCGCGGCGCACGCAGCAAGGTCTCTCGGACGGACCCTGCTCGGAGCCGAATGGCCAGGACGCCGCGTGGGCACACCGTCAGGGTCCCTCGGGGGACCACCGGAGAAACTGCACCTCAAAACGGTGGGGGGGCCTTCCACATACGCTGCAGCGATCTTCACGCTCACCCGCCCCCGGTGGTGCTTCTCTTAGCCGTTCTAACGAGCGAGTGAGGAGGTCTCAGGCCTGAGGGGAGCCCCCCCCCCGACTTACAGACAAGCCTGGCACAACCAACAGCCCCCCAGTGGCCACAGGTCCCTGCTCTCATGGCCTCCTTCCTGCAGCGAGGGGGGGGGGCAGTGGGAGCTGAGGGCCTGGGACCTCACCCCTCCACTCTCGAAACACAACTTCCAGATCCCACCCCCAAGTCTGCATCAACAACGCCGCACGGATCCAAACTCAGGACAGACAGCCTCACGGTACTTCGTCACTGGGTGTCAGCTCAGACTCCACAGCCTGTATTTTCACCTCAGAGCCTCCAACCTCCCCACCCTGCCCAAGGCGGCCTGCGCACCACCCCTGCCCCGCCTGTTGTCACCTGTGCTGTCACCAACAGCCACCCCTGTAAAGGCCTCGAGAGCTGGACTTTTCAAGAAAGCACACTGAGGCGACGATGAGGTCTCACAAAGCAAAAAACGGGCACACGATAGGGACAAACGTCTCTCCACTGCCTCCCGGCCCATCAAGTTCAGAGACTGCAGGGGCCACAGACCTCAGCATTCACACAGACTTTTACCAACTCAGATTTGGCCGCGAGGGCCGCCTTGACCGGGGTGTGGGGCTGCTAGTTTGGGGTGGACTCAGGTGGATGGTCCCTTTTCCCGCAGGAAGCAGGGGCGCCAGGGAAGGGCAGCACAGCAAGGACACAGGACGGGCAGCAAGGCCCCCAGCAGCTGCCCTGACGACGGACGCCCAGGCCTGGCTCCGTCACTGCCTTTCATGAAGACAAACTCTGCCAGCGGTCCCGCGGGGGCGCGCCTGAAACACGCCTAGGCCGCCTCTAGACACCCCGGGAAGGCCGGTCACAGACAGGACCCCTGTGTGATGAGGCCAGAAGCAAATCTCGTCACTTGACATAGAAGTGGCTGCATTTCATTTAAGGTGAAAAACTGGAACTCTCAAACCGCTTACTTCAAGGGCGCCTGGGTGGCTCAGTCAGTTAAGCCTGTGACTTTGGCTCAGGTCATGATCTCGTGGTTTGCAAGTTCAAGCCCTGTGTCAGGCTCTGTGCTGACAGCTTGGAGCCTGCTTCAGATTCTGTCTCCCTCTCTCTCTGGCCCTCCTCCACTCGCTGTCTCTCTCTCAAAAGTAAACAAACATAAAAATTAAAAATAATAAAAACGTTTCCTCCAGTGTCTCTCCCAGTCAGAACCTCAGATCGATGCTCCCATCTGTCTAACCCGTGTGCTCTCATTCAGGGAAAAGCCAAGTCAACATTCTTTTTAGAACACTGCCAGTGTGTGGGGCTGAAGTGATCTATCACCCAAGAAGGCTTTAGTGGTAAATGAATGAACACCATCTCTTTAAAAAGCAGGAGATGCCTTTCCTTAACCACGGTGCTGCTGTTTTACAGAATCGGTTGCTACCTTTTTAAGGTCAACTCATTATCCCTAACGTGTGCTCCGCAGACTATACAACAGGCAGACTGTCAGCACAATGTTCTCAACCGACGGGCTCCGCTGGCGCGCCGGACACGCCCACATCCCAGACACGCTTACACCGTGCCAACGGCTCTGTCCAGCAAGCACCGCAGATGCCGCCGCCTCTGGTCCCACTGCCAGGTGGGGGTGCGTCAGCTGCTGCCACGGTGACTGACCCTGTACAGCACTGGAATGTTCTCACAGTGAGAGAAACACAATTATTTTTGAGTAGAGCTAAAATCATTTGCAGACTCTTCATCCAGACTCACTAAACGTATGATGCTGTGTATACGTTTACAGAAGGGCCAGAAATAATTGTGTAATCAGAAAAACATTCTAGAAAGCCACACAAGAGCAGCTTCAGGGAACTACTGGCCCCAAGCACGGAAGGACTCTCTGGTCCACAAAGGTGAGGTGGCCACTCTCTCCTGGAGCCCGCTGATGTGCTGGAGGGAGACAGCCTGAGGGGTGTGCCCAGCGCGTGCCACCTTGGCAGCCAAGGCTCCCTTAGCGCCCACACCCTGGGGCCTGCTCGCGGGGAAGGGCTAGGCCAGGCAGAACTCAGGGGGCTGTCTGGGACCTTAGCAACGAGAGAGGGAAGAGCCGCTGCCTGGGGATCAAGCCATCATCCTGGATGAGGCGGCTTCTGTGGGATGCGGCCACTGGGTGGTAACAGATGAGCGCTTTGGGGTGAAGCCTAGCAGAGCGCACCCGGGGATCCGGGCCTGTCTCCGCGCCAGGGGGCCGTGGTGCTGCAGCCTCGCCGGCCGCTGGGTGGCAGTGGCGGGCCTCAGCGGAGCCGGGAGCACAGGCTCCAGCAAAGGAAGTGGCAGCTGCCCAGGCGAAGCTCCGGCCAGGCACAGCCCAGCGGGCCCAGACGGCACGACCAGGGACTGCCCTTCGCGGGAACTGGTGACAAACCCTCGGTGCGGCTGCAAACTGCTCTAAAGCTTTTGTGTTTTGATCCTGCCCCGACCAGTGCCAGTTCACCCTAAAATTCCCCAGAGGAAACAGGCACACTCGCCTCGGGTGACCGGCTCTAAAAGCCAAGTAAGAGAGACTGAGAGCTTCGGGGCGGCAGAAGGGCAGACTCAGGGAGTCCCGCGGGGCGGGCAAGGCCCCCAAGGCCCGAAGCGAGAGACCACGTGCTCCCGGGCAGACCCGCCCACCGGCTCAGCATCTCAGCCCCTGCACCCGGCAGGGTCCCAATTGTGCTCCTCCCTGGAGAGAGGACCCGGCGAGGCCTCCTCCAACGGAAGGAAAGGCAGAGTTGGGCAGGTCGGGGTTTCCCATCTCCGACGGCCAGGGCTTCTGGGGTGAAAAGTGACGTTAACAGTAGCAAGACAAAGCCATTTTGCTATTGTGCCTTTGCATAAACACTTTGAAGTGAAATCACACCAACTTGCTTTCCTATCAGAAAACATGTACCACCCCCGATGGACGCTCATGCCAAGTGTAGGCTGCACCCCGAGGCTGTTTGGACCAGACACTATCCTCAGGATGTCTTTATGTAGACCCCCAAATTGTCATGGTCGGGCTTCACAAAGCTTTTCTAGGCTTTTCTCTTACTGATGTCCCATACTCGGGTGACTTCCGCCTTAACAGAGAGGCGCCCCGGAGTCTCCTCAGGGACCTTGTAGGAAACCAAGTGGACACTTGGAAGCAGGTCTCCCTCCCTCAAGTGCTCTGAAAACCAACCCCCAAGCGCTCGTGTCGGGTGGGTGACTGTCCTTCCGCGTGAGCCACCTGGAAGACGGGCACCAAGGCCTTGTGGGGAAATGGGCGCCTCACTCTCCCTGACGACACAGCTGCCATCGGGCAAGTGGCCTGGGCCGATGTGAGACTGGACACAGGGCCGGAGGCTCACGTGGGGGCAAGGTCTCTAACTGGCTGAGGCGTGACCACAGCCCCCACGAGTGAGATTGCAGCCATGTCCTCCGCACCCAGATGGTTTACTAGCTTGCCCCATACATGGGGGGGGGGGGAGGCACGTCAGGAGCAGCCCGCTGGCCCCTCTGTCCGTCCCTCGTCCCAAAGGGATCCAGTGCACAGAACTCCCCGGGCCGCTGGCCCCGCGGCCATTACCTCTGCGCCCTCCCGGCTGGGCTTCCACAGGCTCTCACCGCTGGAAGAGGGCCCAGCCTTCTCTCGGCAACACTGCTTCGGTTTACAGAAGCAGAGTGTGGCCATGTGCACGGGGACACGTCACACACACAAACTCAGGAACATTCTAGCTTTATGCAGACGGCCCTGAAATCCGTGTCGTGCCGGCAGGACTAGAGCAGCACCATCGAAGGGACCTGTGGACTCCGGGACACTGACGGCTGCCGAAGGACCCTCCTGCAGCCTCGGTCTTTACGTATCACGGCAGGTCTGCAGCTCCCCAAAGTCACGCGGGCCTCACCGAAGAGCAGCTGGTGTGAGGGAGGCCAAGCCTGCTGGAAACTTCCAGCACCCCACCCGCCAGGGGCCACAGCACCACTGCTCAGGGGTAGCACTGGGAGCCACTGAGGATTTCCTCCCAAGTGCTGATGAACCTGTGCAACCTCTTCCTCGCCTCCTTTCCAGAGGTTGTTACTTTTGTTAAGCGCATCAAAGGCTTAAAGCGCCAAGAGCGCCCTCCGGGACCGACAAAGCTCCGGCTACACGGAGAACACTAACAAGTTGCTGAGCTAAATCCGCTATGAGTTTTGAGTTGTCCTCTGACCGGGGGGAGAAAACTGGCTCCGAGAGACCAGGTCTGGTTTGTCCCCAACCATTTTATTGCCAACGGCCATTCTGGAACAGATAAAAATGGCCCACGCAACTGGCAGAACCCAGGACCGCCCACACCCAAGGATCTACGTTTCCTTAACACATTCCTGGTCCTAGTCCCCCCACATTTGTTACTGGGACCTTAGGGTTCCTGAAGTGTGCCTGTGGAGCCCACACCCCAGTTACGTGTGAGAAAATCCATTCTCCTCGATCCGTTCCGTGCGCAGGCGGACAGTCTGTGTGCTGCGCCCAGGCCCTCAGAGAGGACACGCTTCTATCTGCGTGAGCTGTTTCCAGAAATGTGGATTTGGCTGGAGAGGTGGTTAGGGTCCTCCGCTCCATTTCTCAAAGCTAGATGGAACTGCAGAAATCCCATCTTCCAGCCCAAATCTGTCCAGGACCCTGGTGTTTGAAGTCTCCTAATGAGCTCATCCAGGGGATCCGAGATACCAGGCATGGTGCATATGGGTATCAGAATCCCAATCCCAAACTCTAACAAGTCAGGGGGAGCTTAGAAAACAGTTTCCAGCCCTCTTCATGCCTTGACAGTAACAGGAGGTTGACCCAATGAACAAGAACAGAAAAAATACGGTTATCAAAGCAAGTTTCATGATTTGGGGGAAGAAATAAAGTGGTAATTGCTTCTGGATGTTAAAGAAACCATACAGAAATCCTCAAAAACAATTAAAAAACAAAAAATTAGAGAAGCAACTGTATGTGAACTGCGCCACCCCCGCTGGGATTTCTGTGGGGGAAGCAGGAAGAGCCAAGTCCTTGCCTGCTGGATGGAAGGCCTCCCTGCACCCGTGTTCAGAGAGCCGCCCCACACCCACCACCCAAGGTCAGCGCCCGCTGCCTCGGACGGACAGGGACGCCCGGGGCACCTCCAGGGGCAGGCGGCGCCCCTCGGCAGGAGGCACAACGGGCCGAGTGGCCATCTACCCACAGACTTGACCCGCACCCCGGTCAACGTGGGGATGCCGCCTCCTAGCCGCTGTCCCAGCCAGCTCAACCCCAACCCTGGGAAGCGCTCTCCGCAGCCAGCGAGAAAGGAAGGTGGGGGACCCCGTGGGGGACACAGGTGTCTGCTGTGTGCGTGTGTGCTGCCTGCACGCCCAACTGTGGGTTGATAGTCTGGGGGACAAGGGACAGACACTACTACTCACCGAGACCGAAGTCGGGTATTTTACCGACTGGGAGAGGACATTTCTGGGATAACAAAAAAAGATCAGAAGCAACTAGCTCAAAAATGTGTCCCTTCGGCATTCTGTAAATTGTGGCTCTCCATCAGCTCTGATTCTGAGATGCAAGTGTGCTGAGACGGGCCAGCAGTCACTCGTCCGTCCCGTCAGCTGAAGCAGCTCCAGCCTCACTGGGGGGTGGGGGGAGCGCTGATATGCAGCAGCAGCTGGCAGAGGTGTGGAGGGAGGTGAGGGGCAGAGAGGCAGGCCTCCTCCTAGACCCTCATCCCATGGGCCTCGTGCTGGTCACCCAGCGCCCCCCGCCCCCCACCGTGCCTCATGGCAGCTTTCAGGGTCTGGTGGGCAGATGGAGCTGTCCAGCAGCCAGCCGCCCAGGGCTTCTGGGGTGACCCCCGGTGTCCTTTGTCCTGTCATGTGCCTACGACCAACCCCAAGCACTGCAGCAGCGTTCCGAAGTGACTGCCCCCCGCCCCCGTTCACCCGTGGTGTTGAGCGACGCCTATCTGCGGGAATGTGCGTGGCCTGTTAGAACTGCTGCTTTGTTGAGAGTCTGAGACGTGTCATCAGCACTGGGAGTTCTTAGCTCAAACGACCTACGGTGTATCAGAAACTCCTTACAATTTGACAATCAATCAGTTAATTGTGATTTAATAGCTCAGTCCTAACTCCCTATCCCCGCCCATCTGGTGTCGTCTTATGATTTACGGGAGACCCCACTCCGTAGAACTCAGGGCTGCTTACACTCCTGGGGTGAGGGCTTACACGGCCCCAGCCACGGCAGCTCTGGCAGGGACCTATGGGGGCACCCAGGAGAAGGCAGCACGTCTACTCTACTGGAGTTTAAGATTAGTCAGCTTTTTGGAATTTTTATAAAGGGCACAAAATAACATAAAAGAAGTTAAAACGAATGAAAATAACCTTAATAATGGAGTAAGATGTGCCCTCTGGATCAACTTGTATTTCCGGAACTTAATTTTGGAGTGCCTGGCTAAGAACGACGATGAGCAGAAAAGACCCAGCCGCCTGCCCTGGGCCTGTCCCGACAGGGCAAGCCCCCAGGAGGAGTCGGGCACCGGGTCCTGCCGCAGCCCCCCCCCGCCCCCCTCCGGGGACACTGCTCCAAGGGCCAGGCCGTCACGCGCACTTACCTTGGAGCATATGGGGCAGCGGTAAAGAGCCGTCACAACTCGAATGTGTGTGTGTGTGTGTTTGTGTAGTATTTGAGGTGGACGGGAAAAGAATTCCTGGTGGATCAAAGGTGACTGAACTGCAGCTGGCCGCGACGCCACCTGCAGAGGCGGGCTCCGCGACAGCGAAGCAAGGCCTCCCGGCGCCGAAGGCAGACAGGCCGCGGCCCCTGGGCCGGCGGGGTCTGGGTGCCAGGCACCACGCATACTTACCAGAGCCCGCCCATGAGAAGGAGAGAGATTAAAGACCTCGCTCGCCAGGTGAGACTAAACTTAGCAGTGAGGTGTGTACAGGGTTTGGAGGTTTGTACTGACAGGAAGCGCCAACACCCTGGGCAGGTGCAGGGGGCTGGAGGCATCTCGGGCTCGGATCTGCTCCCATCTTTGAAGGCGCACCGTTAAACGTGGCTAAAGCTCCTAGTTCTGGACAGGCCCATGTGCCGGCTGCCCAGCAGGACCGGGAACGGAGCGGACGCCGCCCCTCGGTGATACATACATTTACACAACAGTGGCGGCCAGGGGGCCGCAGTCTGCTCCGGCTTGACCGCATTGTAATTGTGGTCGCTCGCCCAGGACGGCGTGCCTTCGCAGGTCGCTTCCTTCACGAACGCCTCGCTCCTCGAAGGGGCCAGCGCTGCCTTCTTCGCTATGTTTTCTTTCTTGTCTGGAGCTGGTCTCTTGTGGACGGAGGCGATTCTAATGCCTGCCTGGATAACCAGCAAAACCCCAATCGTTACGGAGGTCAGAGAGGCAGCTTTGCTCGCCGTGCCGTGCGACAGAACGCAGGACGCGCCCTACGGCTGGGGTCATTTGAAGCCCCTCACCACCCTGAGTGACACGAAGGCCCCTGGGGAGCGATGGACATGAACAAGGACCTAGTGGACAGCGTGCGGGGCGAGCCCTGTGGACACCAGGTGGGTGGAGGAAAGCGGCGTCCTGCCTCGTCTGCTGGGCGCTCGGCACCGCTGCCACGGCCCTCTGCACGGCAGGAGCGCTGCTCCGGGGTCTGGGACTCAGCCTCACCAGCCTTAGAGAGCAGGCCATCTAAAGGCCAAGTAGCACTTAAACACAGCACCCCTGACACCCTGTGTGTCACAAATTAACGGGGACTGAAACAGCCGAACAGAGCTAAGGTCAAACTCCAGGCAAGGGCTTCCTGGAAAAACAAGCGCCCGTGACCCTAAAGCAGCTGGGGTCCCTCCCACATCACAGGCAGCACAGAACAATTCCCGGGGCAGGTCACCAAGTGCGGCCCGGTCCGGCTGCAGGGGACCCGCACATTCTGACGGGGCCTGGCTCGTCTCTCGCGTGAGCGCGCCGCCCCGGCTGAGGGCGGACAGAATGGCAGACGCGCATCCGGGACTCTGGCGGGGCCGACCGGGGGCCGCAGCCTGCCACACGCGTCCCACGCCCACGCCTCCGGGCCAGGCACTTACCTGAGCGCTGCGCTTCGGGAGGATGAGCTTTCCTGGCTGGGCCCTGGTCTTTTCCTTAGGCCTCGGCCTCTGCTCCGGCCCCGCGCCCAGGGACCTCATGGCGGCCGCGGCGTGCTTCAGAATGCAGTCGCTGCTGCAGTAGACGGAGTCCGGCTGCGCCGCGTTAGGGCACCCGGGGCCGGTGCACTTTGAGGCGCCGGGAGCCTCTACCACCTGCGGGACAAAACACGGGGCTTCAGCGTCCTTAGCAACTCAGCGGTCACAGCACTTTGTGAAAGGTCTACTTATCAGTATCGACGTCACTGTTTTTAACACAGACACTAAGGACATTCCTGTGAAGAACGAAAACGTCTCTGTTTACCCGAGGCCACGAGCCACGCACCCCCGGCGCTCTGCCCCCGTGGACCCCGAACACAACGGGCTTCCACCCCCGTCGGCAGGTCTGTTACAGGGCAAACGGGAGACTCTGCAGATGTATGCGAGGTCCCCAAGGAGCCTCTTCTGAATGACTTCTGGCTTCGTCAAGTGACAATCTTAAAAGAGAGACTGGGCCTTGCAGCAGAGAGAAGGCTCCGTGGCCGGTTTTCAGCCAGCAGGCGGCCCCGGGAGGGTGCCCGGCTCAGCTGGAATCTCAGCGCTGCTGTGCCACAGACGCCGCACAGGACACACTCAGACACAAGCCCGTGGAGCCTTCCACAGAGGTGGGTCCCTCCCGGGCACCGAGCCTCCGGCGGGACCCGTGTGCAGCAGCACCCAGGGTGCGGTCTCTGTCAACCTGTGCAGAGGCCCACAGAAACGGAGCTGAGAAACGGTGCTGCGCGAGGCCACAAAGACTGCGGTCACTTGCCAGGTCCCTCCCCTCCCGTGAGGTCTAACGGGGTGCTTCTCCCAACACGTGCCGAGGCGCAGGGCTGCATCTGGGCTTCGGACTGAGACACATGAACTTACCCCTCAGAAGTACTGGAGCAAAACCTCATTCCTCCAATTATGGATTCTAAGATTGTTCCGGTTCCACAGACCCCAAGTTTAACCAATAAAACTAAACCCATATGGCCTCCAACAGATCAACAGTAGAAACATGAAATTAAGGCGACTTGTCCCGTTAATTTCCATTTCTGTGAAGTTTTCTTAATGACCAAACGTGACGCAGTCAGCATCACCTCGGCATTCCGTGCACCCTGGCACCTCCTTGCTGGCCATCCGTAACTGGGCCAGACCTCACGGCACTTTCAACTTGAGGCTCCCAGAGCCCTCACGGCTTCTGCACTCCCATGCCCACTGAAGGACAGGCCTCCAATTCAAGGCCACCTAGGACTCAGGAAGGGCCGTGGGAATGTGCTCATGAGGGCCTGTGACAGTGCTCGCCAGCAGAAGCTGAAGACACATGAGAGACAGGACAAAGAGTCGTGGCCCTAAAGAGACCTAAAACCCAGCCAAGAAGGAGGAGCCAGTTAGCAGAGCTAGGAAAAAAGAAAACTGAGCTGGCAGGAGTCCTAGGGGGCCCCTGAGACCATTCCAGAGGGTCAGGCCAGAAGGGATTTTACCCCCCTCCGGCCCAGGGAGCCTCAGATCGCCAGCACTGCCCCTGGCACCTCACAAGACCATGAGCCTTTCAGGATGGTGGGGTCAGGTGGTACAGGTGCACGTTGATGGCAGGAACTCAACACAATTTCGTTAACGTGTATGTGAAGGTGGAGATTCCAAAAAAACGTATTTAAGGAAAAACTGACTCTAAGTTACTTTTATTTTTTAATTTTAGAGAGACTGTGTGAGTGGGGGAGAGGGACAGAGAAAGTGACAGAGAGAACCTCAAGCAGGCTCCACCCCACTACTCTGGAATCATGACCTGCAATCAAGCGTTGGATGCTCAACAGACTGAGCCACTCAGGCTCTCCAGGAAAAACGAACTTATTATAAACAAGCCTGTTTGAGGAAAACCTTAACCTGATAATAACAGACTCGACTTAAATAAAAGGCCCCCCAGGGCGGCCTGCAGGGCCACGGAGTGCAGGAGGCCCACGGGGCAGAGAGGACGGCCTTCCGGCGCAGCCCCGCCCACGATAGACAGGGTGCCGCCGCGGGGAGAACTAGCCAGCTCCGAGGGAAAGGGGCTCCGCGCGCTGGGCCTGCCCCCTCGGGGGTGGGCACCTGAGGCCTGCGGTGCGGCCCCCGCGCCGGCCGCGCGCACCGGGACTTACGGGCTGGAAGATCTTGAGCTTCTTCTTGCTGCTGGGGTTTGCAGCCTTCTCGATCCTGCCCTTGATGCCCTGGTCTTCGCTGCACTTCTGCTCCACCGTGCCCATGCTGGTGCAGTCCGTCCCGTCGTCGGCCGGGCTGCCGCGGGCCTCCTGCGGCGCGGCGCCCTCGGGCCCTGCGTCGTCCTGCGCCTGCAGGATGGTGCAGTGCGGGCAGATGTAGTCCTCGCCGTTGCGCTCCAGCAGCCGGCCCCGCGCCTCGGAGATGCCCACGCAGTCGCCGTGAAACCACTCCTCGCACCGGTCACAGCAGATCATGAACCTGAGAGCGCACAGCGCCGGCATCAGGAGCGGAACACGTGACGCCCGCTCCATTTTAGGCCCACAGAAGAACGAATTGGTTTTAGCCAGTTACCAAAAAAAGCAAAATATAGAAAAGTAGAGAACAGAAGGACCGTCCTTGGCTTTATTGCTAGTCAAACAAATTCTTGTCTGTGTTTCAGGCTGACGGGAGGGGGCACTTTGGAAGCGAGCTGCGGGTCTCACGCCACTCCAGCCTGCAGACCACACTCGTCTCCCGGAGAGGGTACACGCCCGCCCCCGCCCCCTGCTCCCGCACCCCCCCTCCCAGAAGGGCGCAGGCCAGCGCCGAGCAAGGGCGTCCCAGGCCGTGCTGCCTCACGCGCGGGCGGCGGCCCCAGCCTACCTGTTGTTGTGAGGCTGCCGGCATATGCAGTACAGGGCGTTGGGCTCGTAGGCCTCACTCTCGGGCCTCTGTCGGCCCGCGTCCCTGGGGTTCGCACCTTCCATCCCCTGAGCCGCCTTCCCTTCCGGCTCCCTCTCTCCGCCATCTGTCCCGGCCTGCGACACGGCGTCCTGTTCGGCCTCGGGCTCCTGCTCTCCAGGCAGTGCACTCTCCGCGGCAGCGGCCGCCTCCGCGCCCGAGGTCTGCGTGGGACCCTGCTCCCGGCGCTTCCTCCGCAAGCGACTCGGGAGGCCCCCGGGGGTCGCGCCGGCCGCCCCCTGCTCCCGCTGTCTTCGCAGGCGGTTCTGAAGCTCCTTCAAGGTCAGCCCGTCGCTGTCGCTGTCAGAGGTGTCGTCCTCGCCCTCACCCCCTTTAGCCTTGGCCGAGGTGGCCGGCCGCTCCTCGTCACCCGCAGAGCCTGCCGTGGGCCCGTCCTTCCCCTCCGACGTGCTCTCCACGCTCCCTTCCGACGCCGTCTCCACGTCCGTGACGGGACAGGACGCGGGCTCCCCGGAGTCCTCGGGGGAGACGGGCGTGCTCTTCCTCCCTCTCCGCCTGACCGTCGTGAGGAACTCCTCCACCCGCTCGGTGCGCTTGGGCTGCCGCCCGCTGCGCCGCAGCGACAGGCCCTGCTGGGGCTGCTGCTCCGGGGCGTCCGCCTCGGCGTCCCCGGCGCTCTCCCGCTTGGCGATGGTGGTTCTCCGGAAGCCCCACGTCTTCCTGAATTCTTTGCTGGTGGGTTTGATGGCCTTGGGCGCCTCCTCACTGCTCGGCTCCCCTTTCTCATCCATACCTGACAGCGAAACGAACCAGATCATGAGCAACATTAATGAGGCGACAGCTCCTGGCAGATGACCAACCATCCCTGACCTGACAGTGCCCAGCACAGCCTTCAGTGCGCACCATGGAGGGGGCACGGACCCGGGCCACAACAGTGTTCTACCTACAGAGAGGGGGTGTCCGTCAAAACGGGTTATCTTCTAACAAAAATTTTAAGTTTACTTATTTATTTTTTAAAAATATTTATTTTTGAGACAGAAAGAGAGAGAGAGAGAGAGAGAGTGAGCGCGAGCCAAGGAGGGGCAAAGAGAGAGGGAGACAGAGAATCCCAGGCAAGCTCCACACTGCCAGTGCAGAGCCCGACGTGGGGTTAACTCCCACAAACCACGAGATCCTGACCTGAGCTGAAATCAACCTGGAGGCCGAACCAACTGAGCCACCTAGGTGCCCCTAAATTTATTTGACTGAGAGAGTGCATGTGTGAGCAGGGAAGGGCAAAGGGGGAGGGAAGAAGGGAGGGGGAGGG
>PISW01004158.1:0-22526 GCA_004023785.1 Mungos mungo | reverse complement strand
TGAGATCAAGAGTCTGACACCAGGCGGCCCAAAGTGAGTGATCTTGACCAAGGTTTCCTAACAGGCGGTAACAGGAGATCTGAGGGAACTCGTGAAAGAAGTTGTCACAGCTGCACGTTGACTGTTCAGTAGAACGGCGGCCAGCAGGCCCAGCACGCCCCTTCGCCCCCCGGCTGCTCAGCACGGAGCTCCGCGGCACGGGCGGCGGGCCGGCTCTCGGGGCCCCCCTTCCCCGGCACAGCTACAGAACCCGTGCGGGCTGGGGGCTTGAGGCCCAGCGTGGGAGGCCAAGGGCCGGCTTCCACCCCGTGTGCTGGAGCCCCGAGCTGCTCTGTGAGGCACCCGCCTACCCTGCCAGAGGGAAGGGCGCGGAGAGGGTGTGGTGCTCATCCCCAGACCCCGCCCCCGCCCGTGGACACCGCACGGAGGTGAGGGTCACACAGAGAAGCCGCAGCAGAGGATCTGGACACTTTAGAAACCAGTGCCCAAGCCAACAGCTTTGTATGTCTTATTCTCTGCTCTTTGTAGCTTCCCAGGAGATTATTAAAATGTCATGCTTGTGGAAAGTCTACTCTGGTTTCAAATGATAAAATCTGGGGGAGAAAAACAGTATATACCTTGAGAATTTTTTCCCAAGCTGCCCAGCCTTCAATCACATTTAAATGCTACTGCAGACTCAACTTTATGCCAGGCTCCATCGTAGGGGAAGGGCTGCTAGGGAATGAAAATCTTCAAAATACAAAATTCAGACCCCCACGCACCCTGACTCTTCACCCCCGAGGCGCTGTCCCTTCCCACTTCCGTCAGGACTCGGCCGGCAGACCCCCAGCCAACCGGAAGCTGCGGGAGTGACTCCAAGCAGCAGAGCACTTTCCTGGCCACCAAGATTCTGCGCAGGAAGAGCTCTCCTCGGCAAGACACGCTCACGTGACGTCGAGTTTGCGCACTAATGAAACTCTGACGTAAGATAGAGAAGTGGGGGCAGCAGTTTACAAGGTTTACAATATTTCAAACACACAAATACAAATGTTACATGGTATCAGTTTCTTGGCGCCATCTGACTTGAAATCTATAAATCTTTTAAGCGAAAATGTGTTGGTGACATTTAACACTGTTAACACTTTACCTGCCCCAATATTGAAAGCTGGACACTTCTGGAGGTCCAAGCACTTGGCAGATGGAGCTGCTCGGTCCAAGCAGACTGCTAGGCCTCGAACACTGCTGTGGTCATTCAAGGATCACAAGTACAACGAAGATTATCTCGAGACTATTCCCGCGGAGTGAGCTCCTAAAAGAAAATAGGAAAATAGACTTAAGTGACTAGAGCTAAAACCAAATTAAAAAAAAAAAATCAACTTTCCAAGTACTCGGATTTGAGTGTGTGTTATTACGTGAACCACAAAGACAGCCGGGGAGTCAAAAGGGGAAGAGGAAACAGAGTCTTGTTCCTTAAGAACTTTTAACGAAGGGAAAACACGGTGCCCCCGCTCTGGCCGCTGACTGGCCAGTCCCCGAGGGAAGGGCCCGGGGAGGCCGGGAGGGAGCTGCAGGGACAGCGCGGAGGCCTCGGCAGGGCGGAGGTTTCAAAATCAGTCGCTGGTTATCGGCTGCTTTCCGATCACGACCTCACTTCTGAGGTGGATCCAGCTCAGTAAGACCCAACGCAGAGAGAAACCGAAAACATGAAAAGGCGGCACCAAACCATATGCGAACAGAAGCACTGAAAAACCTCACAATGCTGTCGTTTCAGTGAAGGGGCCAAGGAAAACCTTAGAAGACGATTATTTACAGCTCCTTCAGTCCTCTCTGTGAGTTTAAAAGCCCGCTCTCCCCGGACGGTCTTCTCTGGCACCACGCCACTGCAGCCACAGCGCACACCCAGCCCACCAGCCCTGGCTCCCAGGGAACCACACACTTCCTGCTCCGCCCTCCCGGCGGGGGGCTCGCCTCCAGCAGCCCCTGGACTGCTCCCCCTGTGCCAGGTTCCTGGTACTGCCCCGTGGTCGCCTTAGCGGCCCTGCGACAAAGACCAACATTCTGACACTTCTCTTAAAGGGCCGGCGCCCGCTCCACCCCCAGAAGCCAGATGCACCCTCGCGGCCACCAAGTCTCTCAAACGCGGTGAAGGCGCCACAACGGAGGCCACAGCCCAGACGCCCTGCTCCTCAGAAAAACCCCCCTTCGCTATTCCACAGCGCCGAGTGTCCACAGAAGCAGAAAGTAAAGTGTTCTCAGGAACAAAATTTTTCCATTTGCTTTAATCTGAAAAATAAACATTCCTGGGTTTGAATAATTAAAAAAGAAAAATCAAGTTACTTCCATGAGTGGGATGAGATGCAGTACGTTCAGATTACATCGGAGCATTCTGGATAATCTTGACTTTATATTTTCCTTTGCAATATTAACTCTGTGAAAACTTCCTCAGCCCAGTGAAGGGAGGAGGAGCGTGTTGAGCCTGGCTGCGGGTGTCAGAGCCCGTCCACGAGCTGCCGGGTGGAACGAGACGATGGGGAGTCACCTGCTCCTCGGCTGCCTGGCGGAGCCCCGCTCAGGGAGCACACGGGACGGGCTTCCCGGTGGCCCGAGCAAATGGCTGGGGAGCAAGAACCGGCAGCTCTCAGAGCCCTTTCTGCTCCTCAAAGCTGAGGGCCCAAAGAGCTGTTTCCAGCACGGAAAGGAGAAAGTTGCCGCCGCTCCTGTGCAGCGCGGGGGAGTTGGTGGTGTGGACCGGCCGGCAGGCTGTCGCTCGGGTAGCTGCGGGGCAGAGGGCACGGGGCCACATGCTTCCCTACGGTGGACACAGATGCTGGAGCCGCCCTGATGCCGGCACCGGGCTCGTGCTGGCAGACACACGCTTTTCAAGACTGTCATGTGCACTCGAAGCCTCCGCTGTTAGCACCAGCAGTGACCACGGCCGGCTTCCTCCCCGGAGGCTCCCACCTTCAGCTGCGCGGAGGCCCGACACTGGCCAGTTCACTGCAGGGCACGCCCCGCCCCGCACATGTGCAAAGCGCTTCAGTATGAGAAGGGGCCAGGCATTTCCTCCTACAAAACTGCTCTAAAACCACCAAATTCTCCCTTCAGATTAAAAATGTTAAGCTGACAGTTGTGATTCCTTTCTTTCTAATGTTTATTTTTGAGAGCGCGTGCCTGCACAGGAGTGGGGAGGGGCAGAGAACCCCAAGCAGGATCCGAGCTGTCCACACAGACCCTGACACGGGGCTTGAACCCTCCAACTGTGAGATCATGACCTGAGCCGCAGCTGGACGCTTAACCCACTGAGCTGCCCATGTGGCCCTCTTTAAAAAAAAACAAAAAAACCCAAAGCAAACCCGACACCCCCCAAAGCGGCGAGTCAGTGCTGCAGGATGCTTAACCCAGTAACCTGAGGGCTCAACTTCTAGGACTCGCCTACGGGAGGGACTGCGATGTGCCCGAGGACAGGTCTCCCCTTCTCCCGACCCAACACACGGGCTTCTCCGAGGCAGAGCCGTGCCACCACGACGCGGTGCCCGGGTCACAGCAAGGCGACCTCGGGATGTGGCCAGCGCGGCTTCTCAAAGACAACATTGTGCGTCGGCCACGCCACCGCACACCTGGGGGGAAAACGGCGCTTCCCCAAACCTCCAACCCCCTAAAATGATATTCAAAACAAATGATGTCAATTTTGAAAAAAACTCTAACCTGCAGGCCAGAAATCATGCCCGAAGTTACAACACAGCCTCGCTGTTGCTGCCTCATTAACCGCCATCTCCGATCCGGACAGACCGGGCCCAGGATGACTCTTGTATTTGTTAAGAGTCTTCCCTCCTCAAAACAACCCTTCACTGCTCCCGATGAAGGGCCGAGAAGGTGCTAGATTCCTCTAACTACTCCTCAAGCACTACTCTAACTACTACTAATGAGGAAAGACTTCGCCAGTCTTTCCTAACTCGACAGCCCCTGGGAGCACACGGGTAGGAGCACAGGAGCAGGAGCACCGCCCGGGGGGCCAGCGGTGGGCTCCACCGGCACCCCCTCTGCTCGCTGACCCTGGAGGTCTATGGCAGCAAACACCATGCCTGCCTTCTGACCATGGACAAAAGAGAGGCTTGGGCCCACAAAGTAAATTTAAAAATCCATCTTTTAAAAAATCTGAACGTCTACACAGGACCTGACTTGAGGGTGTTAATTAGATTTACGCCTTTTCCAGCTAGTTCAGAAGCTCTGCTACCAAAGGCCAGGGTCATTATTAAACTTCTCCTGGGCGGCTCAGTCAGTGGAGCAACTCTGCGAATGGTCTTGCGGTTCATGAGTCTGAGCCTGGCATCCGGCTCTCTGCGGTCAGTGTGGAGCCCGCTTTGGGTCTTCTGTCCCCCCACCGCTCCCCTGCTCACACTCTCTCTCTCAAAAATAAACATTAAAAAATATTTAAAAAAATAAACTCCTCCTGACGAAGTGAAGGTGTCCACGACACAGACACGAAGAGCACATAGAGAGGCATCTAGAAACGGCCCTGGGGACCATCTCAGCACTGCTTTTCCACACGTTTGGAGGCAAAATCAGAAGCTGCTGCTTGAAAGCCTCCTGGGGACGGCCAGGCCTCCAGGTCATCGTGGGTGCGCAATGGGCACGGAGGTGCCTCTATCCAGCTTCTGCTGCGGAACACAGGCTTGTGGCCTTGGTGGGCGACTCCACGTGGCTGTCAGCAGTCAGAGCAGCCACGTTAAAGGTACCAAGGTTAAGGGGAAGGAAATGACACTTCCACTCTTCTCTAATGCCATGGACAGTCGCCTACACTGCCTCCTTGAATGGGCTTTGGCCACGGTCTGCAGCGTGCGCGCCCCTGAAAATTCATGTTGAAACCTAGTCCTAAGGTGATGGTCCTCCTAGGAGATGGGAGGTGCCTAGGTCATTAGGTCAAAGCCCTCATGAATGAGATCAGTGCCCTTAAGAAGAGCCCCCCCATAGAGTTCTCTTGTCCCCTCCAACCCTGAAGACCCCTCACCAGCACCTGACCATGCTAGCTAGCACCCTGGTCTCGGGCCTCCAGATCTGTGAGGGAGAAAGGTGCTTTGTACAAGCAGCCCAAGCAGACAAAGCCAGCTCCCCTCTGGTCTCTCCGAATAAAAACATGGTTTCAAACACCGCAAGGGACCGCCAGAACCCTACATCCTGGGGGATTGGTGCTCTTAAGATAAGACCACTGCCTGGCTCCTGGTGACCCTCTGAATACCGTTCTTGGGTTCATTGGAAAATCTGTCACCGGGGTGCCTGGGTGGCTCAGTCAGTTAAGTGTCTGACTTCAGCTCAGATCATGATTTCATGGTTTGTGAGTTCAAGCCCCGTGTGGGGCTTGCTGCTGTCAGAACAGAGCCTGCCTCAGATCCTTTGTCCCCACCTCTCTGTCCTTCCCCTGCTTGCGTTCTCTCTCAAAAATTAACATTAAAAAAGTAAAAATAAAAAAATTTCATGTTGGACAAGCTTGGTTGCTGCTAACTGTCCAACAACGACATTGGGATGGGTTCCCAGACAGGAGTGTCCCCTCTCCTTCCTTCTCCGACAGGAAGGGGGAGAGGTGTGCATGCGTGCACAGAGAGGACGAGGGGACCAGAAGTCACCTCCCTGGGCAGTCTGATGTTCAAGCGCAGCCACCCCTGTGGGCACTTGGGGAGCAGTTTCCCCTGAGAGTCTCCAGGTCTTGTAGCTGTTAGTTAAGAATCCTGACTCCCCAGGGAGGACCCAGACCCAACCGGCCAGCCTGTTGCTTTTATATCCACAGTGGACTGTGTGGGTCCCAGCCACACCGGGGGCTGGCTGGCACTCCTTTCGGTACCAGCGGAGGCACTGCTGCAGGACCCCGCCCTGTGGTCGTTTCTTGGGGTCTTGCCACAGGAGGCCTGCATCATCCCACAGCCAACATCAGCCACTCTCACGCCCATTTTCACGGCAGCAGGAATTAAGGTCTAGTACAAGGCTGTGAATAGGACGTCTTACAGTCAACAGGACGTGCCACTTTCACGCGGGCACCGCAGTCAGGCCACACGACGGAAGGCCCAAAGAAGTCTCAGAGCCCCTCCCGCCCAGCAGGCCCCTGCTCTGGGCCTCTCGCCTCATTTCAGGTGGTCTACCTGGAGGGGGAGGGGGCGCACGGCCAACAAACCAGCCTTACCCCAAGTTCTTCCCAGAAAGCAAACATGTGGCCGAGCCAATAAAAATCAAAGACGTTATCTAACCCCCTAAAAGTAACCCATGTTCCCAGATGTTAATGTTAACTATTTTGCAAAATTCTCATTTCCTAACAACAGGGCACACCTCTACTCATCATTTAAAGCATAAGTTCTCAAACTGTGGTCTGCAGCCTTCCAGGGGGTCCCCGAGGTCAACTCCTCCCACAACCACAGGCATCACACACCTCTCCCACTGGCCATTTGGGAGTGGGTGCCAACGGCTTCTGGAAGCTAAATGCTAGTGATGTCCCTAGAGTCTGGGAGCAGCAGCAGGTGTGAGGATCCGGCTGTGGTCAGTTAAGCCAGAAGTTGAAAAAAATGTTGCCTCTGTCATTGTTTTTGTCTTAAAGAGTAATTTTTATACTATGTTATTCATGTTAACATGCAAGGCTTTACATTTGAAAATAAATAAATGTAGACATCTTTTAAATGCCAAGTTTAGTAAAAACAGATATACATAAATAAAGACTCCGTGATAGCCTCAGTAACCTTAGGTGTATAAAAATGTCTTGAGCTTGGGGGTAAAGAGCAGATGTCAAGGGCCATTTTACAGGACGGCTCTTGACGGGCCGAAAGCAGCCAGTGCTGGGTCCCTCCCCGTCAGCAAGGCTAAGTGAGCAGCAGCCTCACCCCATCTCGGGCTCCTCCACACCCTCCACACCCTCCGCCACGCTTTCAAGCGACTACTGGGAAGCCACCTCTTTCCAGTTAAAAAAATGGCAGACTCCCAGTGGCTGCCACCCAACGACAGAGAGAACATGGCTGGAGAAGACACGAAGGGCTTGTCTCCTGAGCACCTGCCTGGTGAGCGGTGCTGTTGGGACCGCAGGCCACAGGCTGGCCAAGAGACAACACCAACAGTGGACCTAAGGTCAAGGAGTCACTGCATTTCAGCCAGAGTCTTTTCTTCTTTCTCTGAGATGAGCTGAAGCCAATGTCCAGTTCTGTACTGGGGATCGAGGGTAAGCGGGAAATGACCCGGCTTGAATAAAGGAATTACAGAATAGCAGGATCTTCTCTATCAAGTCTGACAGATTCACGCAGAGCCACGCCTGCCAGCTAAGCGGTCCGCAAGGCGACCTCAGACCCCGTGCCGCCACGTGTGCGCCAAGTGCGGAGACCGGACCTCTTACTACTAAAACACGTTGAGAAAAAGCAGACGGTGCAAATCACAATCTAACAGATCCACAGGCTCCACAACTCACGTCCACCTGGCCCCATCATCTCCATGGGGGGCTTGGGCATTGGGGCGCGGGGGGGGGGGGGAACCACTCCTTGTGCCGGTTTAGCACTCCCAGTCCTGGCCAAGGCAGTCGGCAGTGCCCCCTCCACATGTAAGCGGGGTACTTCTGACAAGCAGGCAGGGCTCGGGAGGCCCAAGGAGCAGCACTGCAGAGCGCCCCAAAAACACGAGCTTCTTTCAGCCCCAGTTGTAAACCTAACAGGTAGACGTGCTGGGAAAGTGCACTTCCCTTTGGGCGGTGCTTTCCTGTCTGGGAACTGGGAACAACTGTGACCACCCAATTTCCTAAAAGGATACATGAAACTACACCATGTCAAGTGACATGTCATCTATTAACGGACAATGCCTGTTTTGGGGAGCCTCTGGGGGGGCTCGTAGGACGTTCTACTGGATATTTACCAAGATGCCCTCCTGGACTCAGCACCAGGACAGAGCAGGCGACATTTCTGCTCCCAGGGCCCAGGGGACACGCCCCTCCGATCTGGCTGAGGCAGCTGGGAAAGGGCAGGTGCGCGTAGAAGGGCTCTCCCCGCCACGCTTTTTTTTTTTTTTTAAACAAAGGGACACAAATCCATCTCCATCATCAGTACGCTGATTCCGGGAGGGGAAAAGAAAGGAAGATCCACATAATGGAATTCTTTAAAATTGCAATTAAAGGACAACAAACCACACAGTCACTGCCGTGGAGAGTGGGTCCCACAGGAGTGAGGGGCACAGCGGCCACACCCCCCACCCACGGTCAGGAACAGGAAACAGCTGTGATGTGGGCTTCCGAATGGCTTCTGGTGTTCATTGGGGGGGGTGGTGATCTCCTTTACTTTCTTATAAAGGTGTGACAAATACCATTTATTTTTTGAACTTTTCTTAAAAAATTCTTTTAATAGTTTATTTTTGAGACAGAGACAGAGCACGAGTTGGGGAGGGGCAGAGAGAGGGGGAGACTCACAGTCTGAAACAGGCTCCAGGCTCCGAGCTGACTTGGGGCTCAAACCCATGAACCGTGAGATCATGACCTGAGCTGAAGTCGGAAGCTTAACCGACTGAGCCCCCCAGGTGCCCCGACAAACACCATGTAAAAGTGGGTATCAGCATATGAAAAACAAAACCATAGCTCTTAACTCTGATACCCGAAGAGAGAAATACTACACGGGTTAATCACCATCTAGTGATTACATTTTAGTCACAGCCACAAGAATCCTTATTAATAAATATGCACAATTACCTATTCAATCTCAATAGCTTACTCTCAAAATTTGTACTCAAAAAATAAAATGAGATCAAAACAAGAGAAACTATTCTCCACTAGTGTGGGCACTCACACCAAGGGAGCTCAATTTGGACTGTTCTTGACCCCTTTCCCAATTAGTATGTTTCCATCAACTGTTAACCTCAGAGCCTTTGTAATGGAATCCGTACAAGTCACTTGACGCCAACTATTCAGAGAGAATTATTAGGTATCCACTCTCAGGGACCACACCGTGTAATAAGAAAATACACAAAGGAGAAACTCCATTTAGGAGAAGCCTTGTCAGTGGACGTCCTCGGTCTGCCGGCCTGGGAGAGCCGCCACGCTGCAGGGACCCAAGGACAGCAGGGGGCTGGCTCAGCCTGGGAAGACACCCAGTCCTTGCTCTGCACAGCCAAACGGAAACTGGCCGGTATCGCCGGACAGGCGTATGAAGGTGAAGTGTCTCGTGCTAACAAAAATATAAAACAACCAAAACCTTGAACACCTTGCAAACACTTAGCAAAACAAAAAAGAAACAGGTCCCTGAGCTGCTTGAGACTCCTTCCTTGTGAGCTAGACACCCTACAGTAGTAGGACTTACAGCGTCGACAGCACGACCCGAAAACTCCGCCGTCAATAGAAAACGGGAGCCCAAGTCCCCACTCCACGCCCCCCCACAAAGCCAGCAGAAGCACTGGGTGGTCCCCCTCAGGCCCCCAGCCACACCTCTCCTCCACAAGCCATTGTGATGCGCACACACCCACACACTGGGGGACAGGACAGTCCCCAGAGGGGAACCACCTGTTATTACACAACTTTTTATTTGTGTTCTTTCTTCTGATCAGTACAGAACTCTGCCTGAAATAACCTGAATTTAATCCAGTCCTAACAAGAGACCGCGCTCGATGGGACACGCACCATGTCTGAATTCCCGGCTAAAGCCCCGAGAACACTGGCCAGTAGAACAGGCTGGCCAGAGAGGGGCCGGCGAGTCCTCTCGAGGCCGGGTGCCGGGTGCCCGCTGAGTGAACTGGGGAGTTGTTCTAGGGGACACTGATGCTCCTTCCTTAAAACGTGCGGCTAACGCGCCTTTCCTGGGAGCGAACCTCAGCCCGGGCCCGTGGGGCTCGGGGAAGCCACGGAACACGGTCTGGGGTGGGCCCCTCAGTCACGGCCCGAGCTCCCGGCTCGTTCCTTTCCCGAACGCCGTTTCCTGGAGGTCAGCGCGGGCGCGGGATGCTCGGATCTCACTCCGTCAGGGTGCCAACGACACGGGCACCGGTCTCCCCGCCAAGGGTGGGACTGAAGAGCGCCCGCGCTCAGCCCCGGCGGCTGTCACCTGCGCCGGCGTCTAGGCTCACTTAGGAGGTGCTGGGTGCAAACGGAAAACCCGCCCTGAGCTCCAGCGTGTCACAAGCACGGCGCAGAGGGGAGGACTCAAGGCCCTCAGGAAACGCACCCCAGGGCTGGGGACGCGGGGTGCCGGCTCACAGCAGACCCTGCTCCGAGCGCGCCCTGCCTCCGGGGGACGGCAGCCCGCGGAAGCCGGAGAAAACAAATGGGCACCCGAGGGTCAAAGGTGGGACAGACGGGGGACGACCGCCAGGGACACTGGGAGGTGAGAGGGGCCAGGGGAGAAAAATGTGACACAAACGTGGCCCGCATGCGTCAAAATGACAAAATAAACAGGGAACTAAAGATCAGTGTTTTATGACGAGGCAAATATTCTTTTTCAACGAAACCGATCTCCCGAAAGCCTCCTCTGCTTCCCGGGGCACCTTCCCGAGAGCAGGCGGAAACCACGCTCCTCCGGGTACACGAAAGTGGACGCCGGGAACGGCACCCGCACTCCGAGAAGGGGCCGCGGACGGCACTTCGCGGCGGCGAGGGCCGGGCCCACGAGCCAGCGGGTCCGAGGGCGGGACCCGCCGCGGCCGCCCGGACGCGGACCTCCAGGGAAGCGCGGCGCCCCTGCCCTCGGACCGGCGCGAACGTGCCCTCCGGCCCAGGCCCGGGGCAAACACCCTCCTCCGGCGGACCCGGCCCCAGGCTCGCGCCCGCGCGCGGCGGGGGCGTCCGAGCGGCCTCCGGCGGTGACCCAGCTCCGAAGCCCCCTCTCCCTCGGCCGCCCTCCCCCTCAACGGCCCCCCCCCCCCACTCGGCTCGCTCTCCCGCACCTCGCCCGCTCTCTCCCCCCCAGCCGCCCCCTCCCTCCCGCCTTCCCCGCGGCCGCCGCCATCTTCTCTTCTCGGCGGGAGCGCAGCGAGGGCCGGCGCGGCCGGCGCGGCCGCCGGAGGGCCGGCCCCCCTCCCCGGCGCGGCCCGCAAGTGCGGCCCCGCGGCGGCCGGCCCGCCTGCCCGGCGGCCGGGACGCCACTCACCGCAGGTCGCAGGCCTCTGGGGTCCCGCGGCCATTTCCTCGGCGCTCAGCGGAGTGGGCGGGAGGGCGGGGTCGGCGCCGGGCACCGAGGAGGCGCGGGGCTAGAGGGGCCGCGTCCGGAGCAGCGCCCCCGCGCGGAGGGAGGAGGCCCCCGCCCCGCGCCTGCGCCGCGGCTCCCGGAGCCCGAGGGCCGCAGGTGCCGGCCACAGCCGGCGGGGACTCCTCCCGGCAAAGCCAGCCCCGTACCCGGGGGAGCACCCTGGGGCCTGGGCTGGCTTTGCGGCGAGGGGGCGGGGACGAGGATAAAGAGGCAGCCGCGCTCTCAAGTTCGTGCAAGCAAGCCGGCCCCCGTCCAGAAAGGGAAAGGGGTCTGCCAGGTGCCCCGCCCTCCATCCGGATCTTCTTCAACTCGGGGCCGACCAGTGACACCCCAGCACCGGCCAGTCCCCAGATAGTCCACAAAGGGACCGCAGAGGGGAAGCACCGGGAGCCTCGGGGCGCTGTGGACGCCAAGCACTGACCCGAAGGGCAGGAGCTCCGTGGCTGAGGGCCTCTGCCCCCATTACATACAGCCCCCTGGCCCCACATTCCTTAGAAGCAGGAACCCCTTGGCTTTGGTCTCAGCCCGGATCAAAAGGCAGAACGGTGCCCCTTAGGCAGCCGAGCTTCGAGCTGCGCACAGCTGCTCCTGCAGGAGGGCCTGACGCTTCCGTGCGTGAGAACCAGGGGCTGGGGTCAGGAGTGCTTCTTAATCAACATCTATTTCTAAACATCACAAGACCTGTAGTTTCTGAGGAGCTGTGCATACAAGGCAGTGTTTTTGCTGGCGGGACTCCATGAGGACCGCCTTCATGGAGCCCTGCAGAACGGGCTCTCCGCTCTTCCATCGGGACTGGGTCTTCAAGTTTGCCCCCAGATACGCGGAGTGGGGAGTTCAGAGGGCAGACAGCTGGGAGGTGAAAGCAGCTGGCACCTTGGGCAGGTTCTGTAAATGGGGAAGATGGCAGGAGGCCTCCCCAGGCAGGAGTCGGGATGGGGGAACCCCGCTCAGGCTCTTTAGTGGAGGAGGTTTGAAAGAAGCAAAACCAGCAGCAATGTCTCTCTGCAAAGTGAGACTGTAATAACCCGCAGGTGCCACGTCAGGTGGGTGCTTGCAGGAACTGAAGCCTCAAGGACCGGGACTCAGGGCAGTATGTAAATCACGGCACAGGGAACTGTATACAAGACAGGGTATTGATCTAGATGTCTCTTCCTCAGTTCTTCTACACTTGCCCAGAGAGCCTCAGCCAGAAAAACCGGTGCAAGTATTCTATCTCCGCTACTCTAACATAGCCCTGGCTTTGTGATCTGAATGAGAAGGAATGCAGCGTTTTACATTCATACAGAACAATGCTCATCACTCTAGCTTTCAGAATGGCTCCTCTTACTCTGAGCTGTTGCCCTGCGGGTTCAGTGAAAAATAAGGTTGACCTCAGAAGAAATCAGTATTTTAATCAGTGAGGCATGAGAACTGTATTTCCTTTCTGGTTCCTTTCATCTCTTAAGTTTCTAAATGAATCCATCCAATTAAAAACAGCCAGACAAAGTAGTGCCGGTCACAGATTTTGATGGAAAAGCAGTTGTGCTTAAGTGGGCCTCACTGCTCCTCATAACACGAAGTATGCAGCAGAGACAGCAGGGAAAACAAGCCCACAGCCCTGCAGTGAGCCCCCGAGCCTGCTGGGGAACGTGAGGGGAAGGGTCACCCCCGCAAGCAAGTCTTGGGGGCGGGGTGCCAGGTGCCGGTCTGCTGTCCTCCCCGCTGGCCTGTGGGGCCTCAGGAGGGCTGCAGCTACAATGTACAGGCTGTAATTTAAGAGATTTGTCTCCAAAATGAACAAATACTTGAAAAGTGAAAGAGACTGAACTCAGTTCTAATGGGCTTTCTGGATTTGTCCAGAACAGAAAGAGTCACAAACCGAAATGGTGAAGGTGAGAAAGAGCACTGGAAGGAAACACCACCAAGAGGCCAAACCATCTGTGATTTCAAAAGGATTCCCAGAGCTTTATTCTGAACTTAGATTCAATCAATACATGTAAATTACCTGTTCAACACTGGAACGATTTCTGAGCTGCAAGTGGAACCAACTGCTTCTAAAACTTAGAAATCCAAGGAGAAATACCATTTCCGAAATCTGTCTACAGAAGGTGGGAGGCAGACGGCGTTGCCTCTTATGGCCGCGCAGAGAAAAGAGAGCTCACGGGAGTCTGTCGGACAGAAGTCCCTCTCGTTCCAACAGAAAGCAGGGATTCAAGGAGTAAATGTAAGAGAATTTTAAAGTCAAGAAAATAAAACCCCAAATTCTGCAAGTGTGTTCTAAAAAAAAGAAGCGTGGATGTCAACTGGAGAAATCTCTGCTCTTCACTCAGTGCTCCCACCACCCAGGCAGACACCTGGTCCCGAGGCTGGGCTCAGACAAAAAGAAAACACATCCTCAGAGCATGTGCAGAGAGAACTACGCGCACATGCAGTCTACATACTTGTGCACGCACATGTGTGTGTGTGTGTGTTGCCTACTTTCCTTGTAATTAAAAAAACAAGGGGGCCGATCCCCAGCCGACATGTGTCTCTCATTCTTCACCAGCCAAGTCTGAGGCGTACAGGTTCCGCAGGAAATGCTGTATGAATTCCGCACGAGATCCTGGTGGACTCAGGGACTGTCACACAGGCGAGCTGCCCGCGTCTGCAGCTGCAGGGCCGTGCGCCCCTCCCCCCGCCTGCGCTGCACCCGTTTTATAGTATCTCAGCACGGCTTAAAGGATCAGGGAGTAGGTACTCTGGCTTTCACCCATCCAAAGAAACTTAGAAGCCGTACTTTCTGATCAAATGGTACAGCCTTGAGAAGTGCTGATGCCTAGGGGCACAGGTACCCCAATGTTCACAGCGGCACTGTGAACAATAGCCAAATCAAGGAAACAGCCTAAATGTCCACCAACTGATGAGTGGATAAAGAAAATACGGTATACACACAATGGAGTACTACATGGCCGTGAGAAAGAATGAAATCTGGCCATTTGTAGCAACGTGGATGGGCCTAGAGGGAGTCATGCTAAGCGAAATAAGTCACGTGGCGAAGGACAGATACCATATGTTGTCTCTCATAGGTCTAACAGGAGACTATGGGACCATGGGAAGTGGAGGGGGGGAAGAGTTAGGGAGAGGGAGGGAGGCAAATCCTGAGAGACTCTTGAATACTGAAAACAAACTGAGGGCTGAAGGGGGAGGAGGAAAAGGAAGGGGGTGATGGTCGTGGAGAGGGGCACGTGTGGGGAAGAGCACTGGGTGCTCTATGGAAACCAACATGGTAATAAACTAATTCATAAAAGAAATCCCCCCTCCCCCAAAATGGTACAGCCTTGGAAGGGAGGCGCAACTGGGCACGGAGGGAGGGCGGGGCAGGACCAAACACCCAGAGGCATGAGGCTCGCTCCGCCGGTCTTTGAATTCCGCTAAGGCCCGCGGCATCAGCAGCACTAAACGATGACAAAATCCTTCCTGCGCTCAGATCTTCGGGGAAAGCTGGCGCCCAGGAACTGACCTCTCGGGGCCCACTGCCTGGTGGCCGCGGGGACTCTGAGTAGCAACAAGTGACCAGTCTTTGCATCGTCCTTGCAGTGGCCTGATGAACTAGGTTTGTCTTCACCAAATCTCCTTCAAAGCATGGGCTTGATTTTATGCTTTTGGTTTTGAGCATAAGATAACAGCACCTGTAAATCACGGCTGATGTCCTTTCTAGTTACTGAACTGTCCAGGATTTGAGGGGAGAAAGCACTGTGTATTTTATTCTCCCAAACACTTTTCCTTTCTAAAAACTCTTCCGTGCTCTTTAAGACTAATAATCTTCTCATGCTTCTCTGTAAAGAGCTGCTAACCTAATGAAATGGAACTCCCCAGCCACGCTCGAGGAAGTGTGGACGCTCTGGCAGCTCCCCCTTCCAGAGACCCACCTCCTTCCTGTCAATCCTCCGGTCACTGCCCCAGGCGGTGACCAAATTGGTGCAGCCCCTCGTGCTCTCCTGCACCCCCAGACTCCTTGCGGCCTGACAGGGCGCCTTCGGGTGGCCCAGGCTGCTCCCCACCCGTACACCACCACAGGCGCGCTCCTGCACGCCTGGCTGTGCGCACCGGTACCTCCGCCCGCCTCTGGGTCCGCGTCCATGCACTCACTAGTTCTAACACCTCCACCTCATGGCTCCGTCGTGCAACATGAGCTCACAACCTCGGAGCCTCTCCTCTAAACGGGCCCGTCCCTGCTGTCCCTACTCAGTGACGGTCCCGCCCTAGAAACCCAGAAGCACAAGCCAGAAGTCCGGAGGTTCTCCCCGCCTCCCTCCCCCTCAGCCGCCCATTCCCGTGGCTTCACTGTTCAATGTGACCGACTTCCCCCGTTCCTTGCTCTCCGTCTGCTGCACCTGGGGTGTTCAGCACACACCTGTCTTCCCCTCAGCTCGCTGCCCTGTCACCCGCAACTGTCAAGGGAACGCTTTCCGGTGAATGTTACAGGGACGGCCCTGCTGTGCTGGATACTGCCCGTCTCCCTTCTAAGACTCCCCACCCCCCGGGGAGCCTACTGACCCCCGGGCCCCGTCAAGCCTCTCCGCTGTCCTAGCGGGCAGCTTCTTCTCGGGATGACAGCCACACGTCGCCGTCCTTCAGATTCTGGACTTCCCTGTTTCTGCTCCCCGTAGTCTTTCGCTAAATACGTCTGTCAGCTCCCACACGGGGCCACCACGGAACCTGCGCTTCGGGCCTCGCCATCACTCCCTGGAGCCCCAGCCGTGTCCCCCAGGCAGCTCGAACCCGACAAGGCCGACACGGAGCTCGCCACGGGCTCCGCTTCCAGCCCAGCAGCGTCGGGGTCTTCCTCACCGGGCGCCCCCACCTTAACCTCAGCCCCCAGGCTCCAGGAGGGCGCCTCTCCACGTCCTCTGCTTCCATCAATCCGTGAACTTGACCAGAGGGCTGCTAACATTCCCTCCTCCGCGAAGGCCTCCCTTCAGCAGCGGCGGCGGAGGCTGCTCCCGCTCCTTCACCTTCTCAACCGCCGGTCGCGGGGCCCCCACGACACACCACGTGCTCCGGCGCCGGTAAGCGACGCGGGACGGATCACCAGGCGCCGGCGGCAGAGAGCGGTGCGCTAGCGCCAGCTACGAACAGGTCGTTTAGGATCTGAGCCGCGATCATACAGGAGACCCCCTGCGCTCGGCTTTGTTCCGGGAAGGCCGTCCCGCTCTGAGGAGTCGCCCGGAGAGGGGTTTTCCAGGTGGCCCAGGCCCAGAGAGCCCAGCCAGAGGGGAACCGCCGGCCGGAGGACGTCTGCAGTGGAGACAGGAGGCGGCGTTCGCACCGCCAGCTGGGGAGTCTCTGAAAGGCGTGAACGGGCGCAAGGAGAGGGCACCCTACCTGCGGGGGGGCTTCATTAAAAACTGGCGGGACCCCGAGAAGGGGCAATCCCAGCAGCAGGGAGGCTGGGGACAGTAAAAAGCAGCCAGTGTCTAGACAGAAATAAGGAGGTGGAATCTGCAGGACTCGGTAGTTGGCTGCGGAGAACAGGGGCGGTTAACCTCTGACCCATGGAAGGCGCAGCTGAAGCCTCTTTGGACTGAATATCCTGTCCCCTTAGGGCACTGGCATTCAAGTTCCTGCCAGTGAGCCTTTGGAAAGAATTCTAAAAATTCACAACCCTTGGCGCTGTGAAGGTGACATCTAGAATCCTACGCAGCATTAAGTAGGTGCAAAGGACGTCCTTACGAACGTGTACTACCCGTTCGATTTAAACAGATTTATGTCAAAACTTTGTCCCTGCAGACTTAGCGCACTGGATTGGAAACCACCCGTAACCAGTAATCCCTGTGAAATCTGCGGGACTTCCCCTCGGCGAGAAATCCGACAGCAGCCTCGCGCTCTTCAGCTCACTTCTGAGCAACCACACGAAACCATCCAACCCCGAGCTCTAATTCAGGAAGACGTCGGATTTCATGGGACCGAGCAAGAAGCTGCGCCCTCCATTTCCTTCCTGAAGCCGCTGCGATCTCTTAACCTTGCTTTCCCACCGCGGGAGGAGACCCCGCTCCGACGCGGCCCGCGAGCAGGCACCGAACGAGCACACGCGCGCCTCCGCGCCCGCCCCGCCGCCCGCAGCCCCGGCCCCACCTGGCGTGGCCCGCGGGTCGCCGGGCCTGCGCGGCAGGCGCCCGCAGTTCCTTAGCCCCAGCAGGCGGCGAGCGAAAGCGCGCTCGCCGAGGCGGGCGGGCAGCCCCTGGGGCCCGCCTCAACCGACGGGAACGGAGCGCTCCCGCCAGGTCGCGCTCGGGCGGCTCCTCCCGGGCCCGTGCGAAGGCAGGCGACGGGTGGGGAGGGACCCCGCCTCGGGGCGGCGCGGAGCACCGGCGCCTGCCCCCCCCGCCCCTTGTCCCCCGCCCCCTGCCCTCCGAGCTCACGCAAAAGACGGAAAGGGAACTGGGACCTTCGTCTCCGACTCAGTCTAGATGTCGCCATCCCGGCGCGAACTTCCCCCGCAACGACACCTCGGCGGCGGCCATCTTGCCCAGAGTCAGCCGACGCCTTTTGACTCCCGCGCCAACCCGTAGAGCGAGCGCGCCAAGAGGAGAATTCTGCGCAAGGACGGAAGCTGGAGTTCCGCGCTTCCGGGCAGCCCCCGCGCCCCGCCCCCTCGCGGGAGCGTTCGATTGGCTGCAGGCTGGCGAGCCTGCGCTCTCGCGGTCTCGCGGGAGGATCCTGAAGGGGCGGCCGTCCGTGCGTCTGCCCTCCGTTCCCCGTCCCCGCCCCCGCCGCGGCTCCCGCCTCCGCCTTCCATCCCCGGCGTCTCGCCGCCCTCCCGGCTCGGACCCTCGCGAGCGGCGGTGGAGACCGCGCAGCGCGGGAGGCGGGATCCGCACGGTAAGATGGCCGCGACGGACCCAGGCGGCCGGGCCGAGCTTCCCCGCGGGAGCGCGGCGGGCCGGGGTGGGGCTGGGCGGGGGAGGGAGGCCGGGGGAAGGCTCCGCGGGGGAGGCCGGAAGGGGCCAGGGCGGGGGTCGGGAGCGGGCTGGGGGTCCTACGGGGTCGCAGGTCTGAGCAGGTGGCAGAACTGGGGCCTTCTGGGTTTGCACGTCAAACTGCCCCTTTCCTCCTGGCCAGAGTAGACTCCTGATCCTAAGAGCCCGGGCGCTGTAATTCGGTGTTTCTTTTTAAAGGGAGCGCGTTTCAAGCGAAGGCTCCAAGGTTCAGAAGTGATCGCCAGCGACTGCAGCGGCAATTACCTGAAACACCGCACTTGTGTCCCTGCGAAGAGAAAGATTTTTATGACAGCCGCTTCAGAGCAGAAGCTGAGCTGGTGAGGACGCGAACTGCTGCTTGGGAAGCAAGTGTTCCTCGTTTTCAGACGTGGGAGGTTTGTGTGTTGAACATTTTTCCGGAGTTGTTGCTCTTCCCAGATCACTGTCGGTGCTGGGAGCGGTACTGGTGTGATTGTGGGCACGGCAGCGATGGAGAGAGAGGGGCCTGGGTTGTCCCAGGTTACCTTGAGTTGTTGTCTGGGAGAGGCAGTGTGGCCTGAGTGAATGATGCGCTTGCTGGAGCTACAAGACGTGGGCATCTGGAGGAGGAATGACATCTCTTGGTTTGTCTCCCGTGCTGGCTTCCTCCTCTGGGGCTTTCTGAGGGTGGCACCCTCCAGCCCCGACGACCTGGTCTTGTGCACACACTCTCTCCCTGGGCGATCTTCCCCCAACTCCTGGGGTTCGATATCCTTGTTGGGTGGATGTTTCCTTAATTGATGTTTCCAGCGCTGGGCTGGGGACCCATAATCCAGGTGCCTGCTCGACTTCTCCAGCTGCGTGTCTGACAGTCAGCCCAAACCTGCTCTACTCCTCAGACCTGTCCTGTTCCTCTTTGTTCGTGGCCCCGTCTGCCAAGGTCTCAAGCTTTAAAGCTTTGGTCAGCCTGGTCCTGTATCCCTCTGCGTTCGTACCAGCAGCGAGGCCTTTGACTTGCGCCTACAGAATCCTCCCCGTCTCTCACTCTCCTGCCGCTGCTCCTGTTTGATGGCTTCTCACTGGCTTTTCTGCTCAGCTTTTGCTGCCCCACTTTCACTATTCTTTAAAAAATTTTTATTTCATTTTAGAGACTGGGAAAGTGTCAGCAGGGGAGGGGGCAGAGGAAGAGACAGAATCTCAAGCGGGCTCCACACTCCACGCCGAGCCTGACGTGGGGCTCGATCCCATGACCCTGGGATCACGATCTGAGCCAAAATCAAGAGTTGGATGCTCAACCGATTGAGCCACCCAGGCGCACTTGTTTTTTAATATTTTAACTTAATGAAGGAATTTCGCGTGAACTTGGATAACATGAAGTGACATCCGCGGTGTGTAGGTTACGTACAAGGGCAGCGGTGGGCTCACCATCTTAAGAGCCCGGCTAGTGCCCCCAGGGCTGGCACCTGTCCGCTCTCCTTCCCATGGTCACCGCCTCCTGAGTTTCCCGTCTTTATTCAAAACCAGAAAACACTTTGCCACATTTGTATTTATTGCTAAAGCGCGGATCCTGGGGTTTATTCGTCCTTTGCTTTATTCATCCAGCTGGTTTCTGAGAGTCCTCCGTGGGGCTGTGTTCATATTTTAATTGTCTCAGTAAATTCTGTTACGTGAGCATGTGATCATAAGCCTTTCTTGGCAATCCGGGCCTCCAGATAGCTCTGAAAACCAGAAACTTTTGGTCTTTAACCTATCTGGTGGCAAAATCTGGCCCGGTGAAAGCTTTTCTACCTGCATTCCGGCCAGTGCCGGTACCCCGACATTTCCCCGACAAAATAGTATTTACTGTGGGTGTCGCCCCGTACTGGGGGGAGCGCGTCATGTGACACAGGCTAAGTCGTGCCATCTAGCTGGTATACGGTCTGCAACACTTAAGATTTTGGCACGTGTGTACCCAAGGGTTCTGGGCCTGGAATTGTGGTTCTGTGCTGCTTTTGAATGAACACCCGGGGGGGGTGGCTTCTTGATTTTCGCCCTTGTGAAGAGCGTTTCTGTGGGCAGGCCTATCCGTGTCCTGGCGCGGTGGTGCGTGTGGAGGACCTCAGTCTAGTCAGAGGATTGCGGGTCCCTGAGGAGCGCGTGTGGTCGGCTCTGCGGGGAGCGCCAGGTCTGTGTGCGGCTCTAGTCTGCTCTCACAGCAGCAGCAGCGAGTCCCGGGGGCTCCCGGTCTCTGTGGACACTTGCTGTTGTCACACGTCCTGATTTTGGTCAGTCTGGTGAGCGTCTCATCGCGGGCTTTTCTCTCGGGCAGGGGTGTCATAGCGTCGAAGCTTCAGCTTCCGTCCCTCCCGGTTGCCCTTTGTGCTCAGAAGAGGATTGATCTGAAGTCCTCCTCCAGCCGCACGGCCTCGTTCTGTACCACCCCCCCCCACCCCATGGCCTGCCCTGCCCGGCCCGTCCTGAGACTCTTGGCTCTTCCTCGCGCCCATCCCATCTCCTAAATACCCTAGCCTTCTTTCTGCTGCTCTCTACACCTGCATTTGGTGCCAGGTGCTCTGGACTCGCCATTTTCCAGATAAAATATCTTTCCACTGTCCTCTTATTCTGTCGCACTGCGTCGCGTGCTTCCCTCTGAAATGATTACGATTCTTCATGGAATTCTTAGTATCCTTTGCTTCTCATAGAAGTGCAGTTGAGGCCCAGCGTTACTAGTTTCTTGGTGTAGCACAGGTGTTTGACGGCCCTGTCAGTTTCGCTGTGCTGACAAGTGTGGCTGTCACCTCTCACCACACAGCCCTGCGAAGGACCCTGGAGCGTGTTCCCTGTGATTCGTCCCCCTGATCTTCCCTGATTTCCAAAATACCCTTTTCCTGTAGAAATACGTCAGAATGAGCTACGCAGAAAAGCCCGATGAAATCACGAAAGACGAGTGGATGGAGAAGCTCAATAACTTGCACGTCCAGCGAGCAGACATGAACCGCCTCATCATGAACTACTTGGTCACAGGTAATGGCCTGGCCAAAGGATGCTACCTGTTGAACACGAATCTCTTTGTGGACGTGCGGGCACAATGTTACCATCGGCGTTCCTTGGCAGAATTGTGTTTTGGTGTAATAAAAACGCAGTGCTAATTTTCCCAGATTTGTGAATTGCTATCTATATTAAAGATGACCTGTCCCAGAGCTGCATTGTTTCTCCGGGTGTCTGAGCTCTAAAGCAAGATCCTGCTTCTCGACCTGTAGTATTTTTACGGTTAGTCAAGTTACTGGAGAATGTTCTGAAGTACGTTTAAACCCCAAGTCCTTGATCTCTCTCGGCAAGTCCTGCGTGTTGTGCTGGACTGTTTCTCGAAGCTGTGCCTAACTCACAGGGGAAAGGGGGAGGCCAGGAGCCGATGGAAAGTAACGAAAGGGGTTTGTAACTACGGTCCCTCTTGATATTGGGAAGGAAGAGGGGGATTCTGTACATGATCAGAAAACCCAGATACTTCAAAAGGTCTGAGTCTCCTGCCATTGTCCACAGTACCTCCGCCCCCAAATTAGTCTCTACTAAGACTTCTCTGGGCCCGAGATGAGGACGTGTCTGCCTGTCTTGGGGGTGGGCAGGCACTCATGCTGCTTAGCCGCTGGTGAGAACTGTGTGCTCACAGTTCTCTGCAGGCGCAGCCGGCGAGTGCACGGACCCCACCTGCACCCTCTGCACCTGCGCCCGGAGTCTCAGCCTTCTTGGAGGGGGGGTGGGGGCCCTAGTGCACCGGGTTTCCCGGCACGTGCTCTCGCCCCTGGCTGGGGGGTGGGCGGCATCTCGGGTGGGATGGGACGGAGTTGGGTAACACGGTTTTCATTTTCTGTGTGGGGCGCAGCTAGTAAATCAGAGATGTTAATACCAAGTCCCTGAGACCCTGCGGGTCATGTTGAAGGTTAGTTATTTGAGGCGGGTGTGCTTTCTAGGGATAAAAATGCCTCGCGTTAGTGTCTTGCTAGCAGCTTCCTGAGCACCGCAGATGGTTTCCATTTTCAGAGGGCTTTAAGGAAGCAGCAGAGAAGTTTCGAATGGAATCTGGGATTGAGCCCAGCGTGGATCTAGAAACACTTGACGAGCGGATCAAAATCCGTGAGATGATCCTGAAAGGCCAGATCCAGGAGGCCATTGCGCTGATCAACAGCCTCCACCCGGAGCTGCTGGACACAAACCGCTTCCTTTACTTCCACCTGCAGGTGAGTTCCAGCCGCGCGGCCCCTGCTGTGGGGACGCTCGATGAGGTCGCGGGTGCTCGTTTCAGAGGCGACAGGCCAGTTTGCGTGAATAGAATATCGTTTTAGCTCACGTGGGGAAGGGGATTGAGGTAGCTGGTGCCTTATGGATTCCAGAAGCTGTTTCTTGTTTCAAAAACACCAATTTAATAATGGCGAGCCGCTAGGCAGTCGTCGCGTTAAGAGGCCCCGGGGCTAGC